>JAQIWM010000165.1:0-12545 GCA_034695285.1 Eniochthonius minutissimus | reverse complement strand
ATTGTCGTGTTTTTGGCATTTTAATCATTTTAAAATATTTAATAAATTTATATTTTGTTACACTTAACAATGAATAAGACACACAAATTTAAAATAAAAGTAAATGTGTTTAAAGAGAAAAGATTAAGATTTTTTCATAATAAACAAGTTTATCATTGACCAATGATAGAGAATAAAATAAGAAAATAAAATATTTGCATTCCTTTAAAATGTTAAAACTCGTCTTATACATGAGATCGTCGCTCAAATCGCTAAAACACTGTAAAACACTGTAATGCAATTGTGTATTACGCAAAAATTATCAATTGATTAACAACAATTGTAACAATTATTAAGCAACAAATAGTGTATTGCGTATGATCAGCATATTGTTAATCATATGTTTATGTTATGTTTTGGAATAAAATGAAATAACAGGATATTTATTATTTTATAATAAGTCAATAGAGGAATCCCCAAATGATATATGAAATTAATCAGTAATTAATACGAACTCTGCCCCTTCACAACAGTACACAACAGTAGTGATGTTCATTTTAGTTTTTTAGTCATTAGTTTAGTTTTTAGTCATTACTAAAACCAAAATAAAATTTGGCCGTTGACTAAAACTAAAATTAAAAATTAAGAAAAAACTAAACTAATAACTAAAACCTTTTAGTTTTTTAAAGTTTAAAATAAATTTATAATATGACTGTATTATGTTAATATGGTTAATATGGTTATGTTGTATTATGTGTGCATTTTATGTGCAAATCCTTCACTATGTACATATCATTGTGAGAAATAAAATTCATTCATTCATTCATTCATTCAATCATGTTGTATAATTTACACATATGAATGTGCACACTGTACATTAAACAATGCATTAGCAATTTCATTCTGAAATATACTAAATTTGATACTAGTGATTAGGCATTACTTATTTAGCCACAGAATACATGCAATAAAAATAAACAATACATAACTATTGAATGATTACATACATTTTTTGTCAAAAATGGATGAAAGTGATAAATTGCGTGATTTAAGTGTAATTTTCAAATGCTTTTTAATAAATTGAATAACTAAAAACTAAACTAAAACTAAATTTATTACTCTCGACTAAAACTAAAACTAAAACTAAAACTAAACATTTTTTTAGTTGAAAAACTAAAAACTAAAAGAATTTTTAGTTTTTTAGTCAAATGATCATCACTACACAACAGTACACAACAGTACACAACCTTCAGAAGTTAGCATTTCCATTGGTGCTTTTCCATTGACGCGTCCCATTTTCCGCTCTCTTATAAAAGGTCTCGTGAGGCACGTGTTTTTGTTATTTACATTTTGATAAAGTGCGTGATCAATTTGATCATAGTGACACTCTATAATTGTTGCATTCGAATGATTCATTTAATTAAATTCATTTTATTAAACGAATTTACTAAACTTTAACACCATTGAAGTCTGTAATTAAATATTAATTAAATATTAAACTTTTTTATTGTGCGCGATTCATTTATCTCAATTATGGCGTCTTCAAAATTATTAAAAACTTTTGGTGAGTTTTTGTTATTATTATTTAACTTCGCATTTATTCACTATTAATAAGTGAATTGTATATTTTAAATTTTATTGCTTAAAATTATATTGTTTTAAATTTAAGTGATATTTTGAAATTAATTTGAAATTATTATGATTTTGCTTTTTAATTGTGAAATAAATAAATTTTTGTGATTATATTAACAGAGTAAATACGCATTTACAAATTAAATATTAAATTGAATAACATAAAAGTTCTATTTATAAATGTCCCTCAAAATAAAGTCCGTTTCATATCGTTAAATTATGATAATTTTATATTAAAAACTTTCAACATGTTTATTTTTGGATTTAAAGTTTATTTTCTCAAATGCATATGATATGATGATATTGTCATTTACACGTATTAACGTTGTGATTATTCTATATTTTTGAGACAATAAAAAACAAACTTTAGTCTTTACTCTTTGAATTTATGTCTCATTTCTTATCAATTGATTAATTCGTTTCTATTGAGATACTGTTCAAGTATTATATTAATAGACCCCTATCATTGGACCATATTATATCATATTATACAATAATGTCAAGGAACTTAAGTCACAGTGACTATATCATAGTTATTGATGATTTGGTTCGTTTTTACTGATAATACACTCTTTTTTGAGTATTTTCTGTGATTAGGGTGAGATATTTGTATTCCTGAAAGTTTTATGCGTACTTTCCGCATAGAAACTGAACATCTAAACAAAGACCCGATCCTGACGTAAGTTGTTTTTTACAATCGATGATCCCTCTCAAAACCCAAATGTATTATTCATATGTTTTCATATGTTTTTACAAATCCAAGGGCATTATCAATTGCTCTGTTATCAATTTATGGCTTACTATGGTATCATTCCCAAATTGGATTGGATGATGGCAATGTCTTTCCCAGTCCTTGACTGATCCAAGGACAATGTATACGATTCTCTGTTCCTCATGATAAATTGTTATCACTGTGTTTACACACATATTCGTTTCCATTTCACTTCACTTCATAATATATCCTCTTAGTAATTGAGTAAATACCGAATTAAATAATACGAATATGTTTATAATATTTACAAAGGAAGTGAATGCATGAAATACACTTTTATACCGTTTTTATTTACTCTCGAAGCTGAGGCTAAATATAAATCAAAACGCAAATCTTCACAATTACTGTTTATTTTGCCGCAAAACTCATATATTCACTTAAAAAGTCAATTAAACACTATTGTATTGTTTAAAATTTTAATTGCACATCATCCTGTGCAGTATTTTCTTTAAATATTTTCATTTTAAATGTCATATGATTCCAAATTTTAAATAATAATGCAAATTTGTGATGCATTTGTTAATGATAAAAATAAAATTTTTTTATTACAAATTCAGTCTGCCCAAAGCCAACGTTCAGTATATGTAAATAAAAACGGCATAAAGGTGTATATACTTTTGTTTTTAACTTTTTATTGTAAACACATATTCAGTAATAAAATGTAATTAAATACATTACTTTATCGTAAAAATATAAAATATAAAAATATTTAATACAAAAAAGACCATGAAAAAGTTTCGTGTTTAATAATAATATAAAAATCATGCATTAATAATTTGATAATTTTAAATGCATTTCCATTAACAGGTCAGACAATTGTTAACCATTCCATGAGAGGAAAAGATCTTCATTCATTAACAGGTGCAATCTCTGTTTTTAGTCGAAATTATTCTGCAGCTGCATACACATCGCGTTATGCAGAATTTGAAACAATCTCTGTATCAGCACCGTATGATCACGTGTTACAGGTTCAGTTGAATCGTCCCGATCGTAGAAATGCGATGAACAGGAATATGTTCCGTGAGGTGCTCGACATATTCCACGAAATCAATGATGATAAATACTGTCGTGCTGTGGTGGTGTCAGCCGCGGGTAAATCATTCACCGCGGGTTTGGACTTTAGCGACATGCTCGAAATTCTCAATCACGCATCACCCGCAAACAATAATGATGATATCGCGCGAAAAGCGAAATTCCTCCGCAATTTGATATCGATGATGCAAAAGTCATTCAATGTCATTAACAAATGTACAAAACCTGTGATTGCAGCAATACACGGCGGTTGTATTGGATCAGGTGTTGACCTGATCAGCGCCGTTGACATTCGGTATTGTTCTCAGGACACTTTCTTCTCCATCAGAGAAGTGGGCATTGGTTTAGCCGCAGATCTCGGCACTTTGCAACGATTGCCGAAAATGGTCGGTAATGACAGTATCGTTCGGGAATTGGCATTCACGGGAAATAATATTGCAGCGAATGAAGCAAAAGAGGTAATGATTGAATATAAAGAAAATCCAAACATTGATAAGATATTTTATTATTATTAAGTTGGGAATGGTCAGTAAAATATTCGCCGATGCAGAGACAACAGTTCAGGCATCACTTGAATTGGCGCGTGAAATCGCGAGCAAAAGTCCTGTCGCAGTTCAGGGTACAAAAGTGGCACTTAATTTCTCGCGTAATCATTCGACTCGTGATGGTTTGGAATTTATGTCGATTTGGAACAGTTGTATGATGCAGAGTGAGGACCTTGTGAAGGCCTCGACTGCGACCGCGACACGATCGGAGAAAGCGCCTCAATTCGCAGATTTGTAAAAAAAAAATTGTGCATTCACTTTAATAATATATTTTTCAACATTTTATAATGATTAATCACGGATTAAATTACAAATGTTATTATTTTTTGATTAAAATCCATATTTTGACCGCGTTTGACTCTTCGTTAATCTGTTCGCAGCCCATTGATTCTTCAGTTCGACTTCTCTTTGCTTTGCCTGAAATGCCAAATATGTAATTTGGTGCTTTCTTCGCGCTGTCGATGTCGGCATTTCACCCTTATATTGTTCATCCTTTTCCTGAGAAATCGTCTTTAACCAATCGTTTGATTGACTCAAATGTTTAGAGACATCGATATCGATAATTTGTATTTCATCAGCAGTTTCTTCCCCGAACTTTGATGCGATCATCTTTTTATATGTGATGTCATCCGATAATTGTGGATTTGCTGATGATGATGGCATTTCATATTTCGATGGTCCCATTACAGGTCCATATACAGATGAAGATTGATAATCATATTCATGAAATTGTGGCGCAATATCAACATTTTTATAAACGGTGTCTGAAGCTTCATCGTTACCCATTGATTGTGAATTAATATCGACAGTCTCATCGGGTTTTGTATAATCATTTAGAAAAAAGAAATCGCCTGAAGATTCGACTTCACCTTCGTCTTCAACAATTATCTTCTTAATGTGCGGTAATGGTTGTGATGATTTCTTTTGTGTTAATTTCGGAGGCGGTAAATTGGGTTTGGGTCTTGCAACAGATTGAGGCACCAATTTACGTGATAATCCCAAAGCACCATCATTCTTGGGTTTTGGAAGTAATGATGAAAGAGCAGTTCCTGATCCTGATGATTTGAACCTTTTCGATCGTTTATGTTCTTCATTATCGTCATCTTCATCAATTGCATAATCCTTAAGTGATGGTGCCACAATCTTAATTGGACCGTGCGACTTCTTTGACACAACAATGTCATTCAATGATGGTGTTAACAATGATTGCGATAATGCTGAAGATTTTGGAGGCGGTAATTTGGTGAAGAGTTTTGCATCTTTCATTAAATCATCTGATTTTTTGTCGATTGTCTCATGATCTTCATGTATCTTTTGCTCAATTTCTGTATCATCTTCACTTTGTTCATCATCATCACTCACATCATAATTAACAAGAGCCATGATCGTAAATTAATTTTTAATAAAATTAATTTTTAAGGAATTGCGTAAAATCAAAACAAACGAACGTCGCATCATAATTCAGACATTATTTATGTAAATAATTACCAAAAATTCAAATTAATAAACAACGTACGTATTGAAGGGGATGAAAAATGTAAGAAAATATTAAAGTGAAAATAATAAAAACATTGAGTAATAAGAAAGAGGGATTTAAAAATAAGTTAATATCACGTCTTTAATTAAACACCCTTTGACTTTATGGATTTGCCAACGCTGAGTTGGACCATGATATGTTTACATTTATTTCATCATTATAATGTCAAATTTCATTTTATAATATTTAAATAATAAATTGTAATTTAATACGTGATATTATACAGTGATGGGTCTTTGTAAATGCCCGAAAAAGAAAGTGACATCACAGTTCTGTTTCGAACACAAAGTCAATGTCTGTGAACATTGTATGATCGGAAATCATCAAACGGTACGATATTGAATTAATTAATTATTTATAAACAAAAACAATTCTGATTCAGTGTATTGTTGGACTGTATCTTCAATGGTTAGAGGACAGTTCATATCAATCAATATGTACGATATGTCAACAGAGTTTAGCATCAAATGAATGCGTTCGGCTCTTGTGTTATCGTAAGTTTTTGAATTTATTTAAATTTTATTAAATTTCTATAATCATATTCATATACAGACATATTCCATGTCAATTGTTTGAATCAATATGCAAATGAATTACCTCCGAACACAGCTCCCGCGGGATACACATGTCCCAATTGTCAACATTCACTGTTCCCTTCGGGTCCTGTCTCAAGCCCTGTCGCTGTGTCACTGCAGAAAACACTCGCGGATGTGTCATGGGCCCGTACGGGACTCGGTTTGCCACTCATTGATTCGGCAAATTCTTCATTTTCAGAATTAAATGACACTTCTCTGTCGATGTCATCAGCGGCCAATAATCATCAACAGAGTGTGCCGCAAGTGATACATCACAATCCGAGCACTTCGTCATCATCTGTTCCAATTGCTGTTAATAACATAACCAATTACATCAGTTCCAATGCTGATTCAAGCTTTGGATTCACTGCGACAGCACGAAACAGAGAAAATGATCACGATTCAAAGAAATCATTACTCGACATTGATGAAGACAAATATAGGAAAAAGTCACCGATGGAATTCTTCTCACGATGGTTACGGTAATATCATTCAAACATCAAAGTTCAAACGAACAATTTATTTATTTTTATTTCTATTTTCAGGTCTCATTCCTCTTTTGTAAATAGACGCAGCATCGGAACATTCACATACCGAAGATGGATCATCGCGGGAATTTTGTTTTTCATTGGTCTTTGCACAGTGATTCATTATTTCTTAAAAATGGGACGCGAAAGTGCCGATCATGATCCAATGCTCGATCCAAAGTTCAATCCAAACATTCGTATTGAAGATGATGAACGATTTAAAATGGATTAATGTTATGATAATATATTTATAATTATATTTATAATTATATAAATATTAATATGAATTTAGGTTTTTGTTTAAATTAATTTCGGTGATTATATATATAATTATAATTATAAAATGAAATAATGATTTATTAATAATTGAAAGGATCAAAATATACAATATTTTTATATAAATTATAATTAAGAAATAAGTTTCAAAGAATATGATAACGGAATTGAGGCGTTTGCGATTTAATGATTGTATTAAACCATTCTTCATTTACGATCAAAGAATATGTAATTTCTTGAAATATATCACTTCTCGAGTTTTCGATGAATCCCAATTTCATAAACATCCGCTGTGAACCGATATTTTCGTATTTAATTTTAGCGATAAATCGTTGCACTTTAATCACTTCGATACCGAATCTCATCATTAAAATTACCGATTCTTTTCCTTTTCCTGCACCACGATGTGATGATTCTGCGATCATGACCTCAATTTCAGCACTTTTGTAATTTTCATCATGATCATGATCATTATCATTAAAGAACATATTCACATCCCCAATCATTGCCTCAACTTCATCATTACATTGCTCATAAATGAACCGATCGAGAACTATAAAAGTACATTTATTGCTATCATCGGTCCATTTATTAAGCATATCATATTCCTCCTGAAGAGTCAGCGGTTCTGATGCTGTTAAATATTGTAATTTTGGATCATGCATCCAATTATTATATTTTAAAACATGCAAATGTTTGTACGGCACAAACACAACACTGTGACCCCATATTTGTCGATTTTTCATATGTGAGTCGACGGACATTTTAACAGTATTTATATGACAATAATTATTATATTCCAAAATTTTATTCACATTTATCAATTTAACAAATTTAAAGACCGAAAAAAGGTGAGACAATTCAATATTATTATAATTTAATAATCTTCGGATGACATTATTTTAATTCCTTCACCTGTAGTCCCGGAGGTAACGATTGCTTTAATTTCTCCGCTTTTTCCCGATCCTGAATTACTAAAGTGAACAAATATTTGGAGCATCGAACCTTAAACTTGACATTGTCTTTATTCTTCTTTATCTTCACAGATTTTGCGTCCTTTCGTCGCGCGGTGATGAGAAAGTCTTTGATTTCTTTCAATTGTTTGGGCATTGTTTTAGAGATGCTCAACAAATTCTACAAAAATAATAGTTCATTATCACATATTTAATTCATTTAATTGTATATGTTTAATTAATTTAATTTTAATTCATTTTTAATTTCATTTTAAACATTATTTACCTTTTCATTCAATCTCCACGCGGTGATTCGGACAAAATGAACGAGTGCCGGATAAGGATATGAACAGAATAGTTGTATATCATTAATACATAAATTACGTAATTTGATATTTATCCCCTTTTAAATATTACCGTCAAATATGAATTGAAGACACATTTCCCTTTAAATCAATTATAACGTAATATCTGTAATATTAAATTCACCATGCATAGAAGATGGCAAATATTGTAAATATATTATCATATTATATTCGTAACATTCATTGGATTTTATGAGATAATATAATTGCAAATAATGTTAATATTTATTCATAGTTTATACTTAAAGTATTTAAAAACATTCTATTTGCATTCTTAATTTGTGACCTTTAGATATACATTTATACAAACCTTTTGTTATATAAAATAACGTTAAAAATAATCATATTAAAATATCCCAATTTACTACAGTGACATATTTACATTTTACGATATAAGTTTAGAGCGGGAAAAGCGCATTGAACAACATTCTCACGTTAAATTATTGACTTTTTATTTAAAAGTTTTAAATCCCTGAATTTTATTGAAATAATTATTTAATTGCGACATTTATTCCAAAAATGGTCACTCTCATATGTGAAGAAACTCTTCGACAGGAATTAAGTGATTATTACACTAAAATTGATGAGGAATTTTTACAGAGATGTTCGTTCATTCAATTCATATATAAATGTGAAATTAATTATTTTAATTTTCAGTGAAATCATTATGCATAATTTATGATGAATCAGAAGATTCAATGGTCTCACAATGGATGGCTTTTGCCATGAAAAGAAATATCACTGAAACATCATTGGATTTGGTCAATGAATTTGAAAGTGATCGTTTAATGAAAAAAGCAATAAAAGAGCAAAAGATGAGTGAAGAGTCAAAGAAAATGATAAATTTAAAATCACAGAATAATCATTCATCTGAAAAATTGGAATTTATTGATGAATACATCGAGAGTTTTGAGAAAAATAAAAATACGACGACGGTAATGATCATTTCATTTTTATCAATTTTTTCATTTTTTTCATTTTATGTCTTTCATTTTAAGATCGAAATCGCAATGGATGATGATGAAGTGATAAAAGATAATAATGAATCCAAAAATGATCAAACACCATTGAAGAAGATTAAGATGAATGATCACTCAATTGATGCCGTGAGTGTAATGACGACACCATCGGTGATGATAAAAGCTGAAGAATCATTTGAAACTGCGAACACATCTCAAAAGTAATTCAATTGAGTAATCAATTAAAATGTAAATTATTAATTTACTTTCAGCGCAATCGGATCGGATCTTTCAATAGATTCAAATGTTCTCTGTTATTTTGGAAATTCACAATCAAATGACGAATGGAAAAATGCCGATATTAAGAAACAAATGACATGCGATTTTTATGATAAAACATCAGCAATTACTTTACCGATTAAATTCATGTCTCTAAAAACGAGTGAATGTAATGCCATAATGAATGAGTCAATCGATCAATTATCTGAAATCATTCAGAATAAACTCGATATTGATTCATTCGGTACGTTTGGCACTGAAAGTGCCGGAGAAAAGTATTACATCGGTCGTGTTAAATGCGATTCAAATAAAGGGAAAATCGATGAACAATCGGCACTTATTGAAGGGTCATCATTTATCACCAATTCACAGTCCATTCGATTGGATTTATCACAACTTTCAGCATATTCACTATTTCCGGGACAAATCTTAACGTGTAAAGCGACAAATGATAATGGAAAGAGTTTAATCGTCCGCGAAATTATCGATTATGAAAATATTGTCAATGAATTCAGTAAAATTACTCCGTCATTAACAAAACCTCTTCATTTGGTTGTCGCTGTCGGACCCTTTACCATTAAACAGAGTCTTCATTATCAATCATTGAGGGATATTCTTAAATATGCAAAAGAATATGCTCCCGATTATCTCATTTTAATGGGTCCATTCGTCGATGCGAATAATGAACAATTAAATAATATCGAAGAATCAATTGATTGTTATTTTCACTCTCAAATGAAACTCAT
Organism: Eniochthonius minutissimus; assembly: GCA_034695285.1. Taxonomy (NCBI): domain Eukaryota; kingdom Metazoa; phylum Arthropoda; class Arachnida; order Sarcoptiformes; family Eniochthoniidae; genus Eniochthonius; species Eniochthonius minutissimus. The sequence continues at coordinate 2,368 of JAQIWM010000165.1, read as the reverse complement.
CTCTGAAGAGCTGATGCATGTGAATACAGAGGCCATTGTAATACCATCATCGAGAGATTTAAATCATTTTAATATATTTCCATCATCGCCATTTTCGGGATATTTATCATCAAAAATACACTTTTATCCAAATCCCTGTGTTATTACCATCAATGGTGTGGTGATCGCATTGACATCAACTGATGTGATAATGCATCTGAGTAAAGAAGAGTTTGGAATGTGTGTGCTGTAAATTGTCATTTATCATTAAGAATATTAAATATTTTTTCATTTATTTTCAGCAATCAACAGTCTGATCGTTTGGGTCGTCTCTGCAGACATATCATAATGCAACGGAACTTTTATCCGCTCTTTCCTCCGAATCCCGAAGTTAATTTGGAATTCACTAAATACGAGTCTTTGAAATTACCCGTGACCCCGCATCTGATGATTTTACCATCAGATTTGAAGCATTTTGTAAAGGTGAGCATTTGGGTCAAAGGTCATTTCAATTTTAGACAAAAATATCTTTAAATGTGTCGAAAAATTACTTTATTCTTCAAAATATTATCTTTTTACATAATTTTATTATCATTTCATTTAATTTCAGAATATCTGTAAATCGATAGTTCTAAATCCCGGACGTATATCAAAGAATACGATCGGACGCATCAAAATTGACCCTTTCGCTGAAGGGGCATATAACGGTTCTCTCGAACCGTATATTAATGCAGAAATTGTAAAAATGTCACATTTGATACAATCCGAGAAATAAATATTAATATGCAATTAATAAATATTTATATTTAATTATATCTCCCGAAATGTTGTTTTAAATCATAAATTAATTACTTTTTAATAACAAAAAGTAATTGTGTATTAAAATTAAATAATGAACCAATTAATTGCAACTCTCAAATAACTAATTTCATGATCAATCACTGTTATTTATCTGATTCGGGAGTGTGAATCCCATTAATTTGGCAGTGTCTTTGACACTTCTTTCACCACTCCCATAATATGTTTGATACAAATGCTGATACTGTCGTGAACTCTTTAAATAACAATGATATGTCTCCATTATAAATTGTAATTCCGCATCCGATCGACAGACTCTTTCATCAGTTACTTCATGTTTACGATACTGATCCAATATGTAAATCATTCCCTGATTCTTAAGTAATTGTTTCTAATAATTGATTAAATAATTTTTATAATAAAACTCATAAATAAACACATAATTATTTATATTTTACTCTTTAATTACTTACTTTTGGCATCGCATATCTCATTTCATGAGAAACCGCTCTTAATAATGTCAATGGACTTTTAAATTTAATTGCCGATGATAATTTAGACATTATTTAAATAAATTTTTAATTGCGATTTATAATATTTATATAAATATGATTTAATGGCATTTAAATAGTCATATGACTTTTGTTAAATTTTCATTTTTGATCGACAGACTCCGCACTCTTTACAATATCTATTTACATATCCATGTGCCGCATATTGAAATAGTTCAGTATTCCGCAAAAGTAAACCATTTATTCACATGAAAATTATTTAAAATTTAAGTGATAAATTAAAATTTATATAATAAAAATGATTAATAAAAATATTATTCACATACATATAAATATAAATTAAATGAACAACAATAATGTAATTAAATTAATTAAAAAGCATTAAAATAAATGTATCTTTACGGTTGATTATTTTCGAAACGATCGATGATCGATAATCGCAAAAAAGGCGATCATACAAAAGGTTTACGTTTCGTTGTGCTTTAATCAATGTTCAATTAATTGACATATTTGATTAATTAATATAATAAATCATTGTGATGGGCGATCGTTACAACATCCACAGTCAATTGGAGCATCTCCAAAGCAAATACATAGGCACGGGTCACGCGGACACAACAAAATTTGAATGGACGGTGAATCAACACAGAGATTCACTCGCGTCATATTTGGGACATAATGATTTACTCAATTATTTTGCATTATGTGAGAATGAAAGTAAAGCACGAATTCGATTCAATTTCATGGAGAGGATGCTTCAGCCGTGCGGACCTCCGCCCGAAAAACCCGAAGATTAATGAAGAAATTTAATATTGTCACAGACATTAATTTCATTGTACTTATTTTGTAATTAAATTCGTTTTAATAAAGTAATCATTATTTAACGCGCATATTTTGTCTCTTATTATTATTACATGAGAGTATACAATTGCGTATGACCGTTGTTGATATTAGTTACTGTTGTTCAAAATCAACGTGAATGAAGGACTCGAACTCGCTAAATGTCGAGTCCGGACTCGAACTCGGACTCGAACGAGATGAACTTTTGTGACGAGTCCGAGGACTCGGACTCGGACTCG
>JAQIWM010000164.1:0-12553 GCA_034695285.1 Eniochthonius minutissimus | reverse complement strand
TAATCATTTTTTTAATTTTGTTATTGCTAATTATTTTAAAAACCAGAGAAGTTAACATTACCATCGGGGATTAGTCATTTAAATATATTGAGATGACCGTTTTGATTAAATATATATATTTATAGAAATGTCTATGAGACAACTTTAGTGTGAAAAATTTTATGTATTTTAATTAAAAATATCGGAGGGCGACAGACAGACAGACAGACATACACTAACGCAGTGTCAACACATGAGGGCGATTACTAATTCCCTTAATTAAAATCTTAATTTTTCTATTTTTAAAGTTATTCTGAAGTTGAAAAATCTTACCCCTAAAACCTTTACCTTAAAATTTGTTCCTTAGATTTAGAACTTTGAGACGAACTATCAATAAAGGGGTGCATTCGTGCAGCACATTATTTGCTCAGCATATACCATACAAGTATTACTTGTTGCATAGTAGTTGCCTCAACTCATTAATTTAAATTCATACGAATGTCAAATGTGTACGAAAACTCAATCGTGTGTATTTTATACCATTTTGTACCTCTGCCTCTTAGTTATGTTTCTCAATTTTTTTTATGAAAGTTTTCCCAATAAAATGCTCACGTTCGGTGCTCCCTTTTCATAAATGGTCGATTGAGATGGGGATGTGTGAAAGTCAAAGAGCAGTGTTCGTTCATTCCTTAAGAATCTGAGAGCCTCACTCAGGCCCTTCGGCGCCAATTTAGTTGTGCCGCGACCCTCAAAAGTCCACTCTGAAAATTTATTTCACTGTATTTGACCAGCTGCATACACGACAGGTGCATTTACTAATAGCAACTTTGCAATCACTAGAATGACTAGAATATGTCTACACTGTTACATTGAACAATGTCTATCTTTTGGTCTTTGTGTTTAACAAGTCCATGAGAAATACTATTAAAATACAACAATTAAAATGTCCAAAACAAGCATTTTTTCATTCCCTTTTTTATTTAAAGGGTTTCCGCAAAACTTTTATTTATATAAAAATATATAAAAATGTTTTCACAAAATTTGAGCAAATTACAGGTGATAAATGATGTATAAAATCATATATAAAAAAATATAAAAAATTATGTATAAAGTTATGTATAAAATTAATCACAATGCGATAAAAATGAGGATATTGTGACAATACATTGAAAAATGAACATAAAATAAAATGTGCTTTACAATTGATACACTATCAAATCACACGACTAGAAAAGTATACAATTAAAGTTACATTAGGGATTAAAATACAGTGTATAACATATACAGTGTATACAGAGAGAAACAAGTGGCATATAATATAATAAGGAACAAATAAAGCAAATTGTATCAAACAAACAGCAATAATATTCATCAACAATGGTAAGTGTAATCAACAATGGTAAGCACCTGCCTGAGTATACTCCTAAAGGTGATATTTTGTCGACAGTCAATTTTTTCCATGTTCTGATTATACGGGTAAGAGATGCAACAATGCTGCTGCAACATGCATACACTTATTTACAAGTGACGAAAACAACACAAGTGTTTTCTGATAACTGTGACCATGTATTTTTAGACAGTGTTTTTTACTATGAAAGGATCATTTCATGGCACCATCCCTGTGGGGTCAGCGCCTCACTCATTTTCGTGACCCCAGAGACAGGTGCATCCTTAGGCCAAAATTCTTTCTAAAATTGTTCCTTTTACTTAATGATCGCCTCTCTTAAGAAATGTTTCTCTACAATTTAAATATCTTATTATTTTGTTATTATTATTTTTTCTCAAAACAATATTATATAAACCATGTATACATATACATTATTTAAAAAGAGTCTCTTTATATAATATTAATATAATTATTATTACAATTGTCAAAAAATTATATAAAAAAATGATTAATGATAAACAATATTAATAAATTTTACATTAAATATAATTATATTTCCAATACTATAATGGCACAGCGCGAATTCACTCAATACAATTGTTATGAATCAGTGTATTGATAATAGTCAATTGATAGTAATCAATTGATAATAATCAACGTGCGCATTGATATTGAGGTATAAAAAACTTGAAATATGATGTGTTAAATTATAGTGCAAAACATTGCATCTTATACTATATGTTAATTATAAATAAAATTAATAATATCTGCAAATTGCTGTGTAAATGTATAATTAAATTAATAATCAAAGACTAGTGAAGTGAAGACTTATGTATTACTTAATGCAATCTGCTATTAGCACATCCTCCATCCTCATGTTTAAGCAAAAGTGACATTCGTGAGAAAGTTTTAGAACATGTCTTACAACTGTACTTCTTTACATCGGAGTGTGTCTGAAGATGAGCCCGAAGATTGGAACGATCAGCAAATGCGCGACTGCAGTGCGGACACGCGAATGGCTTTTCACCCGTGTGTGTGCGAATGTGTCCCTGTAATAGCCACGGACGGGAAAATGCTTTTCCACACAATTTGCATTTACATGGTAGAGTATGCGTTCGTATATGCATTTTCAGTGCTCCTAATGACACGTAAACTTTATCGCAATGTTTACAACTGAATGCTTTTTTTGTTTGTGTCGTGCAATGAAATTCCCGATGTTTGGATAATCCACTATAAGTTGAATAACTCTTATTGCAGTCGCAACACTGATATCTCTGATTACCACCGTCAGAAGCATTTCCCCCTTTTCGTGCCTTCGGTGATCTGTTATCAATTTTAATACTTTCGTGATATTTCGATGCATCAACAGAAGTTCCCGATCCTCGTGAATGGACACTTCCACGGCCTGAATCATTATCCGAACCGTTTAAACTCGGATTTGGTGATGTCATGACCAAAGATCCATTAGCAATTGACGTTTTAAGTGAAATTTGTTCACTCCATGGCGATGTCATATATTGAGGTCGGTATTCGGGTGAAAGAGTACGATGATGATGATTTTCTTCAATATTTGCTGATGATAGTCGCTCTGAACGTGAGACTGGTGTTTGAGGCGGAGAAATGGGATATTCTAAATGACGTGCCTGATGATAGTACGATGGTGAAGTGACTAAATTTCTATTTTCATTATAACCAAAACTCGCATAACCTGCAAATCCAAACGGGATGTACGGTGCGATCGGAAATGGTCGGGATATCGATGTGGGAGATGATGGTGAAGTGCGCTGATTAGTATTAAGTGGTTCCAAAGGGGTGAACGCAGCCTTTGGGTGATCGCCATTCACTTGGCTATGGGGAGACATGTCCTGAGGTGATAGACATTTGGCAGTCGTCGTTGACTGTGACAGATACAATGGAGCACCACGATATTGAGCATTAGCATAGGATTGAGTAAATATTAGAGTTTCTTTGGCCTTTTCTAAAGATTCATCCCTTATGGTAGTATTTGCTTCTTTGAGAGGACGACTTTTAATGCTGAGATCGTATGGTCCTTTACCATCTGTAAATTAAAAAGTTTCAAAATATCAATATTTGAATCTTAAATCCTCTTAATCAATGCATACAATACATGTTTCAATACGTATAAACGAAACAATATAAACTTTCAATTAAGTATTGTGTATTTTTCATAATAAACGCGATAAGTTTTGTTTGAGTTGAAATATGCGTTAACAATAAATTCTAATATCAGTAAAAGATTATACTGTCACTATTGTCAATACTGTCACTATTATAAAGTAAATAAACGTGCATTTTCATTTCAATCATTGTCTAATCAAAAAATAAAGGGATTTACACACTAAAGCTCTATCTAATTTCTAATTCATGTGTGGAGCAATCATTAGCATTTGTATATCACTTTTCGTCAGTTTGGTTCACACCTAATGTCGGGAGAAGTGTGTCTGGCAGCAGCTGCTAAGATTTACCTGTCATTCACTAACTATTGTAATAAGTGCGCTTATGTGCGAGTGTTTCTATGTTTGTCTCATAAAACTCTGATTATGATATTCAAGTGGTATTTATTAGCAAATTTCTGTGAAACTGTTAGGACAGGTGGTATCAGACTATGAGATACCACTGTAGCGATCACTCTACATCACATGTTTGCATACCCAAATTGCCTTAACTATTGCCCTCCAATTGCTGCCACTGCAACACAAAAATTATTTACGCGAAATGCGGGCTTTTTATTAGTATTCGGTATACAGCACTAAGCTAAACATTGCCCTTGAAAGTTTCTAGTAAATTTTTTAACTTATCATCATGGTGCAATAATTTTTATATATTCATCATTAAAAAAAATTCTAAAACATATACACTCTTTAAACCTTTAATGGCTTTAACCATTAATCGCAATTTACTTGTAAATGGAAAACATTTTTAAGATATGATTCTTACCGTATTTGAGATCCAAAACGAGTCTATCATCATGATCCTCATCATCAACAGAACGTGAATATTTTTCCATTTCGACACATTTATTTGGTTGATATGAGGTATTACCATTACTTGGGAAAGAATTAATTGCTTTAGAGGATGACTTTTTGATGAGAAATGAGCGTGGCATGATGTTGGCACAGAGGTGGTCACAAAGTTGACGATACTCACAAAGTTTGGCACTAATAGAACAAGTTGAAGATAAGTTAAGTTAAACTATTAAAACTAGATTTAGATTGATAACTGGTAGACGATTGTAAGCTGATGCAACACGTTGAGCTGCTAACCAGCAAATGATGCAGAGTAGTTCGTACTATGTACTTGAGCTCTGTCTAATCGAGAGACTGAATCTCTCGGTCCAGCGGCATGCCAAATAACATTGGATGCAGGTGGAAGTGCCAACTTTGGTCCAACCACAATGCAACATATTCACCGCTGATCCAATCATAAACTAGTCATTGAGAATTTTCCCCTCTCACAGATCCCTTAATGCCAGCTGCATGCAGATAGTGGTGCGAAGAACTTTACAGTAGTACTAGTTGTACTTCTAGTTGTGGAGTCGCTTCTCTGTCGGAGGGTGCCAATTTAGGGGATTCAAACTTGTGAATGGAAAAGGATAGAAAACACTGAAGGGCAGGAGTACATTTCGGGACGATAGCAATAGCAGGGGACCAGAGCAATATGTCCCTAGTGAGTGGTGATTTACAATTTACTAAGACGAGCATCAATGGGATATTTTCAATTGCAGGTGGAATCGCACACTTTTATGACTGATATATGTATAATATTAGCATTTTTGAATTACATCATTTCATTTACAAATTATAGCATTTCTAAAGGTTAATTTCGTAAAATTTATCAAACTTAAGAAACAGTTTTAAAAACTTTACACTACAGTACATTACAGTACACTACAGTACACTACGGCACACTACGGCATTGTGCAACAGTACTAGTGTACTGTAGTAGTGTTAGTGTTGATTTTTCATCAGCATCACTCAAACTGTATCCGTGGGAAGCATTATAAATTCATGGGGTCTCATTATTACCGAACGTCTTTTATTACATTTATGGGCATCCTCAACTCTATTGCTTTTCATCGGTATTCAACCCTTTGGGGATCCATCATTCTATTGACACTGAGTTATGCATATAAAATAAAGCATATCGAAGCAAAACGCTTTCAAATATGGGCACATGAAGCAGATGGTCATAGCATTTTTTGGATATCATATATTCACGACATATCAAATGAGTAAAAAACTCGACGCGCGTCACATTTACAAATTCATAGAAAGTGATCAATTTTCTTATGGATCATTTTAAGATCAATTCACTATTATGAGTCAATGGACAAAAACAGTATCCTCTGAATCTAAATGGTCCTATCCTTGGGAAATATTCGGTATCCTTTTATGTCGACATCGCTAATGTACTGCAGTATACTGCAGTATATTTCTGTTTTTAAATCTTTACTCAAAGAGCTTTTGCTTAAGTAAAGTAAAGTATTTAAATATGTGCGTTCACTTTCGTTCGGAGTCATATTCACAACGAAAAGGGGTCAATGAAACTTTTAGTTAACTTTTAGTGTTCGGAGGTTAGAAAGGAGTGGTCACTAGTCCATGGAGACCATTATGTTGAGCCCTTCTTCAAATTTCTATTCACTCTTATAGTTTGTTTGGTCACATACTAGTACTATCTAAACATAGACATAAGCAGGTGATTTCATTCCTTATAAAGGAAAGGGATTAAAATAACTGAAACACTTCTGATTACACAATAAATATTTATATGCATTTTAATTTTAAAGAATATTTTGTGCAAAATTAATATTATTTTGGAGCAAATTATATGTTGTTAAAGATATCAGTGTCCTTTACTATAAGAATTTAAATAATCTCTAAGTAATAGTAAGTCTTAACTAGTTATAGTTAAGGTATAGTTAAGTCTCACAGTTTTGAAAGGGCCGATACCCCTTTTAATCTGCGACCGAAGGAAGTTAAAAAACCAAATGTTCAATAATGTTGTTATAACATGTATGAGAGCACCTCAAATATGTACAGTCAATTGATAAAGTGAGTTCTAAAAATATTTTTTGGCGCCAAAACTTAAATTTTTAAATCAAACACATTTATAACATATTTATAGAATTATATTTCAAATAAAATGAAATAACGATTGAAAATATTTGCATGCGTTACAATTAAAACAATAATTACAGCATAATATTTAAAAAAATATAATTAAAAAATGTTAAAATGAAAATTTTTTAATGCAAAATTAGTTCAACTGATAGTAGATATCGGAGTTTGACTGTACCATAAAAATGTAAATACGCATAATGTTTTTCACTTGCGGAATGCATTCCATAGTGGGGTTGAAGAGGAGGTGAAGAATAGAATAGTGTAACCTGCTGCTACTGACTTGCATCGGAATTTGAATTCTTCGCGACGACGGAATAAATACCAATGTCCCCCTCCCATTTTAACAGCGTACAGAAGAGAAAAGGTGACTATTTTCAAGTGATTTACACGACAATGCATTCAATTTTGGATTTCTAAAAATTCTTTTAAAAGAGAAAAGGCGGACATGAGTGGTCCAAAAAATTTTGCAAAAGTTTGACTGAAGGTTACATATACATATACAAGTAAGCATTGGCCGAAGAGTCTTTTCTTCGATTCACATTCGGTATATAATACATAATGGTTGTTCTTTCATGCGTCAGTTTTAAATGTCAGCAGTAATAGTAGTAAATGAAAATATAAAGCGGAGTGCAATCATTGTACAATGAGCTCTTTTATGAGCGTAGACAGAAATGCATTTTTGTGGGAACTAATCTCAGGCATAAAAATAACCTGAAAATCATCGTTAAAAGTTTGAAGGCGATCGATAAGGGGGCACACAGTATGTCACTTGTCCTCTTTTTTTCTTTTTCCTTCACTATTAAAATACAAGTAATTTATAACCACTGCATCGATGACATTGATTGCTAAAGACTTCAAATATCTGACTTTGAAGCACTCTGAAGAAACTTGTAACATATGGCAGTTAAATAAAAAAGGAGGTACATTAACAAAAATTACTTCCTCAAGATTTATATGAGACTTTTAGTATCGCCCGTATAGTATTATATATAGTGTAGCATTACATTGTACTAGTCATCCATTGCTTCGGATCTCCTGCGACAAATGTGGTAAGGTGCACACATTCTTCTACACGTAGTATCTAACTTAAGACGGACGGAAGAGTAACTTAACAATAGAATTACCTCCGTCCAGGGTCAGGCAGGACAGGGAACAACAATTGCATTCGCGAAGGACAAAAGAGTAAAACTACAGAAAAGTTTACCTGCGCCTAAACTTTGAGGTTTTCAAAAGACTCTAAAGAAAAGAAATAAGGAACGGCGGTGGAAAATTTGAACGTTTTTAAAAAGGTGCACACCTGCTCTTTGCTCTCTATATATGTCCATAGGAGAGATCAATTTCCAAAATCTAACATAACAATGTCTTAGAAAAAGCACTTTACATTTTACTATAGACAGCATAACTCACAAGTGGACCTCCCTCGACTCTTACTTCTGGACACTATCGGCATTCACCTGTCTCTAATGTGACCGAATTCTTCAATGAAGTTGAGAAATGAGAGACCATTTATGGGGTGACCATCATATGGGGTGACCCATTTTCTGTATTTCATTTTCTATTTCTAAATTCACTATGAAAATTTACTAAATGATGTCTCTCTCTTTTGTTAAGAAAATCCATTTTTAAGACACTTTTACACTCCGGAGGAAGGAGATCAATAACTTCCGTTTGTTGTTTTCACCTGTTTGCTCAAAACTGGAGAAAGAACCCTATTGTCAAAAATTCTTATCCGGATATTAATGGTTCAATAACCAGTACAGTACTGTGTACTAGTACTGTGGTCCAAGAGAAGTGAAGGGACAAAGAAACAAGAAAATGGCAATGAACAGGGCAATGAAACACAAACGAACGCACAATTTTCATCAATATACATGGGTATATATCGGTATACATAGGTATACATGGGTATGGGATGTTGCGATGTTAAATAGCGCATTGTAGATGCAGGGTCAAGGGTAATCACCTTTTTAATGTCCAAAATGCAACTCCACCAAATTCAACTTAACTCATAAAAACGACCCTTTGTTTTTGATATTTTATGATGGAACCTGTCCCTGGAGAGTTCACCCCTCTCATATGTTACTATTTTTTATGTCAGGTGCTCAAAGGGATTGAAAAAATAGCCTAAGACTGAACAGGTCCTGGAGGCGCTTCTGTGTAATGATCATTTAGTTTTTGCAACTAGCAAAGTTTTACTGTGATGTGCACCCCTTACAAAACAACATTGAGAAAAGACTTTTTGTCACGGCAGGGGTTAGAAAAAATATTCTAAATTGAGGCCGAACTGCTATGAACATTCACTATGAACATTATATACGATTCTCAATTCACAGAAGTAATAAAAAACTTCACTTCAATGTATATTATTCGTGTTAACCTGCACTAGTACTTTAAGAATTCTTATTGCATTTCATTATTATGAAATTTACTTAATTAGCAATTCAAGTCACAAACAGGCCTCAGCCGTATTGGCGCGTGCGGCAAACATGTCAAAGATAGTCTCTCTTGGCAACAGGTGGTCTCCAAATCGATGCCTAAAGTTTCTTTACCAATCACTAGCTATGGTTCGAACGCCAATCTATAGTCTCACTTCCTTTGCAAACAATTTTCTTAAAAATCCCCGAACACACGCATCCTCTCTTTTCAGTTTCCCGATTCTTTGTGTCAATTATTCACACCTCACACCTTTCAGCTCAAACTCTCGGATCGCATCTTTGACGGATCGCATCTTTGACTGATCGCAAATTTACCCTTTAATTGGACAATTAACATAATTGAGTAACTGTTGCGTCAATGAAATCAGTGCAAATGAATGAACGAAATTGCGCGTGACACATTTTAGGGCTTTTCCCTCAGTGTTGGGTTTAATGTGTGTTCCTTTATATTTTATACAATAAAATGAATACACAAATTAAGAGAGTGATTTACAGGGACATTAATCACAAACATGTGACAATATAAAACCTAAGATCAGACAGGATCTAAGATCCTGAAATTTCCAATCGATAATCGTGAACCAAATGAAGCTCAATTCCTAAGTGGTGCATTGGGGAGGTAGTGACAGGTGTTTCTGCAGTGAGACCGGTCAGAGACTCAATGCCTCAATGCAGCAATTTTTAAAGTCAAACTCAAAACGTATATCGCCTACAGCTGCACGCGCCTCAGAGTTTTAAACACGTACTGGTCCTTCATGAACATAAACAGGGGAAATGTGGTTTTTGAGGGGAGTTGAGCCTTTCGGGGGTTCAATTTTCTTAGCTCCATATGCTACTTCAGATTGAAAGTACCGCACTAGATCGGAAGTGTACACGAAGCGTGCCGATTTTAACATTCATTTATGGGCACGTGCTTGTCTGTGTGCTTCTTTATCTGCACCTAGGACCAGGTGAATTTCTCCCTGTGACCAGGTGCATCGTGAATAAATGTTAAGCGGCCGAATATCTTCGCCTTGAAATTTTTTAAATTAATAGACAGACGAAATTGGTCGATATCCCCTCACACTTTCCTCGAAACCGTGATTCGTACCGATGAAATAAATCACTAACTATGACTAAACATAAACAAGTGAACCTCTCTATGAGCATATCGCCCTAATTACCTAATGCCAGATCGTGATGCATCCGAAATACATTTTAGCTTTTTTTTATCATTACACTAAAGCATTAAGCATTAGGTATTTGTTAAACAATACTGTAATGCAACAATACGGTAATGTAATTATATGGGAGGGATGAGCACAGGAGAAATGTCTGCAGATCCTATTTGTTTGGGACTATACACTCATGGGTAAAAGTAATATTTTACATTATATCTTTCGTATATCAAACAATATTACATGAAAAACACATGTTAATTCATTAATGCATTGTTCCACTTCCTATTTATTAATGCAACATGATGCTATTTTCCCAAAATATAATACAACCGTCCGGATGCATTACCGTGGATTTCACTGCCATTTCTGGTGCTATGTTCTGAGTGGTGATTGCCCCATCGTCATGCCCAAACCTATCCTATTCTATGATGTATTTACCATAATGCTCGTATGCTCTCCTCACCTGCTTCAAACTGTCAAGCAATGTACAGTCATCATCAACACAGTGTTTAGACTCTATATTGTGTACTAGGACTATGTACTATGAGTGTACTAGGACTTATAGCTCAGAATATAGCAGGCAGCTGCATGTGCATTGGTTACCAATAGCAACTCGTGGTGGAAATACGTTTTGGCAGGTGCGTTCAGGCACGCGACTTCCATCGTATAATGTGCTCGCACGCGCGTTCTTTCCCTCCATGAGTTCTCTTTAACATTAGAACCTGCAGGAGTGACGCGCGTTAAGGGACAACTCCTACAAAGTTTTGGCATTGGCGATGTACATTATGATCACGATGCCAATGAAATTCGCCCACAGATGCACGCGCGTGTAGTATGATGAATGCCGTTATGGAAGCATTGTAATAAAATGCACTTTCTGAGCGATCAGAGGGCAGATTGTCTAAAACTACAATAGCAAGTATCGTGAGCATTGGCAAGTAACCCTCACAAAGAAAGATGCACGCGGCACGCGACAAATAGTAATAGGGCACCGCTGCACCCACTAACATCTGCATGGACAAAAGCGTAGTAACTTATACAATGTTCGTAATTTTCGAGCACACACTTGCTCCATATGCATCCGGTGATTGTTATGCATTTCAACTTTATACAGACATTTACTAGTAATAGTACATATACTAGTACATGGACAATTTAATATGAAATTTCCCTTCTCTTAGCACATTAACAGATTATATGCATTAAAATCCCTGAACATACACTATAATACCAGCATACAGGCATTTTATAGTGTAACTATGGTTCTATTTAATTAATCTGCACCAATAGACCAGTCATGGTGCAGTGATGTCTGTTCACTGTTTTAATATTTTTTGATGATATAGTGCTCAACCGTTATTTCAATCACGATGTGCTTTAGGCCATTGAACAATATTACACCACTCATTCTTTTCCCCCGACTCTTTTGTTGTAAACCAAACTAACTGCCGTTGATGGTCGATCACGAGACACCTGCCCTCTGAAAACATTGGGTGCCATTGTACAACATGTTCACTCGCAAATTAATGCTAATAAAGCACCATCAATTTAGAGGTGGCATAAGTTTACATTTTAATGTCCATCTCATAATGGACACACATGGAAAAACCGATCACTATTTAACATACAACTGCCATGCTCTAACAGTTAGAGTCTAACTGTTCACTCATCACACACCATCTTTTGTATAGAATTTATTTTCAAATTTTACGTTTAACACAAATTCAAATTTTCTAAAAATAAATAGCGAATGTCATATCGAATTTGTATTTCAATTAATTATTTATAATGAATGTGCAAAATTTAAAGTATTTTTTCAAATGTCAATCAATTCACAACATTGTTATTAAAATTCAAATATAAAATATAATTGAAAATCGCAATATTTAGATATAAAATTGAAGAATATTTTCAAGTGTTTGTTTTTTTTAAAAGTAACCACAAAGTTAAGTCCTAACAAATGCTAGTTTTAGTAATAATAGTAGTTTTAGTAATCCTAAAACTAGCATTTGTTAGTCTTAGTAATCGATTTTCCTCAAATTTTCCTCACTTTTTTTCCAATTTTTTCTGTTCGGGTTGAACAGGTACTTGACACAAACTAGAGATAGCAGATGGTTAACTTGAAGTTGAACTGTTCGCAATGGTTGATTAATCAGCACAGTTTCTAATTTGAATCCATTCCGCAATTTACGGAACGGGCAATTGTCGCCTCAACTTTTTTGCAACAACAGATGGATATCTGTTTACCTGTTTTTTAACCGTAAGGCAGACAACAGCTTTAAAACTTTCTCTCTGAATTTGAACTGGTACTAGTGCTAGTACTAGTACTAGCTGATGATGGAGATGAATAACAAAGTTGCGCATTATGTTAAATGCTTAATTTGGACTCTTTTAGGAACCCTCATACTTGCGGCACTTTGCATTGATGCGTACCTTTGCTGACTAGTGAGA
>JAQIWM010000163.1:0-12595 GCA_034695285.1 Eniochthonius minutissimus | reverse complement strand
TAAGTGCTTAAAGTGTTAGTGTATAATGACATTTAATTTAAAATTAAGTAAAATCATATCTAAACATAGCCGTCTGCTGCTAATTTTTTCAGATATTATTAAAGACACTATTATGCAATTTTGTAATGTATTGCCATGTCTCTATCTCTTGGGCATGTGGGGCCATTCCATTGTTAGAATAATGAGGGAATAAAGTTTTGTTACAATTGCAGAATGCGCGTTATATGAGGGATGCGCATTATACGCGTGACTATTTCATAAATGAGGCATTAAAAGGGTGCGCATTATACGCGGGGTGCGCGCTATCCATAGTAAAATACGGTAATAATGATAATGCAGGTGTATTTGTATAAATAGGCTGTGTTTATAAGTCATTTCAGAACAAAGTTGAACTGATTGTGTTCAGTTTCTCAGATTACTTGAGACACGACTTTTGAGTACTCGGCAATGAAAGGTGAGTGTAGCACAAAAGTTAAATTGAATTTCTAGTTAACTAATTTACAAATTAGCAACTTTATTGGGCTTAACTTTGGTACTTTTCCTGAAAAAGGGTTTGGGAAAATGTCCTGAAATACCTGCAAAAGACATTTACCCCTGTTTATGCTTTCAAGACACCGATGAAATCTATTGCCGTGGAATTACAGAAAGAATTATCGACGACAATGCTATTGAGAGGATTTTTGGTGCAATTAAAAACAGCACATCCAGAGATGAAAAAGTATTTAATAAATTAACTATTTGGCAAACCGAAATTACTTCAATCGACGAGGACACATTCAAGTCATTGGCTTTCAAGCAAATTAATATTAGATTTAACAGGAATCTGAAAAGAGTTCACCCTTATGCTTTTAATGCATCAAAATTAATCACGAAATATATCCAGTTTGGCAACATTTTATCTTATGGGCAGAAGTCTTCGGTTGCTTTTAATATCGACTTTTTAAGGGGTTTTGATAACCTCACTAACTTAACCATAAGTTCATTACCCATTGGGACATTAGACGAGACCCTGTTTATGCCTTATGTAAACAAAACTGTTCGTATAGAACTGCATGACCTTTCCTTGGAATGCGATTGTACAATGAAATGGGTTATGAAACTTGATATTAAGAAAGGAAAGCAATTTTTTGGTGCGTATGCTGATGATCCGGAGAACATTCAAGTGACTTGTAGAATTGATGAGCTAAAAGTTCATATTCCTTTAAGAGCTATGTCTTTGGGTGACTTTAAGCATTGTCCTTAGAATTTTATGTAAACCGAATACCTTTGAATCTAAAAGTAGAATCATTTTTAACGTTTACACGTAATAGATTTACTGGAGTAATAACTGAATAAAGGACCATGATGATTAAGCGCTCTTCACTTTTTTCTGTTTTATTATTTCAAAAATAACATTTCTCGCATCCCTATAACATACATTTGTTGTCTAAAGTTCTTGTATTTCTTGAATACATGTATAACTCTTTATATTTCAAAATGTTTGCTAAATATATACTGTTATATCAGTTATATACTGATAACTCATGATTGATGACTTTTCCAAGATTTTATATTCAATGATTAGAGCCCGCAAAAAATGCTTTTTCTGCTTTTTAAGTTAAAAAGCATTATTTTGAGAATTTTAAAATAAAAAGCAGAAAAGGCATAATTTTGACACTTTTTAAATAAAAAGCATAAAATGCCGAATTTTAAACTAAAATTTAATTAGTTTTTGCATATTTTTAATTATTTTTTATTTTTTAATTAAACTAAAATTAAATATAAAATATTACTCTTAATATTTACTATAAAAAATCAATAGTTATGTATTACTAAATGACGCAGTTTTAGTTTCAAATGTATTTGTAAATATGTGATTTGCAAATATATGATTTGTAAACACGTGTTTTATTATTTTTGGAAATAAATTATTGTAATTTAATAAACAATGTCTTCAGATATTCACATTTATTTCATCATTTTATTTATTCACACTTTTAGTAATCTTTTTACAAATAAAAGGCAAAATTTGCGTAATAAAAAGCATAATTTTTGCTATAAAAAGCATAATTTGCGGCATAAAAAGCAGAAAAAGCAAAATTTAAAAGCAGAAAAGCAATTTTTTTGTAGCAGAAAATAGCAGAATTTCGGAAAAATAAAAAGCATTTTTTGCGGGCTCTATCAATGATGCATTTATAAATTCTATTTTACTTTAATTGAACCTAACTTTAATCATCCAATCGTTGCTAAAAGTTGTATTTACTGACATTCAACAGAGATTGTCTTCTGTGTGGTCATTCCGATCAAATTAATATACTCAGTAACTACTAAAAAGTATCAACGTAAAAAGTTGATTATTCTTATCTTAGTAGTTGCATTGATTTTGACCTGGGTTTATTTATTGAATATTATCAAATATTACATGTCAAACTTTAAGTGAATGTTTGAATTTTCCATAATCTGATTAACTATGGCTTTGAAGCATAGAAGACCATATAATGCTGCAGTTTCACTTAAGATAAGTAGATTTGCCATCTTATAATTTTCATTAGCTTATAAAGGCATTTTTCATTAGCAAATATAATAAATAATTTTAAGCTAATTTAGTCATTTATTAACATTAAGCAATAAAACTTTAACTTGAATCTAAGTTTAGAAAAATTGTTTTTTTGCGGCAATTTTTATTGACTATAGTTATCAAACTATTTCTAATTTTGTTTCAAAAATAAAGTTTTGTAATTGTAATACCATTTAAGATAACTCTTCTTGAAAGAAAATATAAACTTATTTCAAATATTGTTCTCAAACTTTTTTAAGCCTTAATACTTGATTTGAAGATTAAATTTTCAATCATTGCTATCAAATTCACGGGGATTGTTTACTTTAGCCCCAGACGAAAATGATAACATGTCATATACCGTTTTGTAGATCATTTGGTTCTGAGTAAGAATCTTTGTTCAAAAATGCGGATTATAAAAGTTCGGATATTTTATTTATTAAAGATTGAGAACTTTCATATTAAATTGCATAGAAAACGCATTGAAGAACATAATTAAATTGATTTTTCTGCTGGATAAACTTTTGATAAATCATTAATGAGTTTTAAGAACAAATCTGCTCCACTTTTTTTGGCATCATGTCTCAAAAGGTACTCACAAAGGTGGTCTGCCATGATGAACGCCACCTCTCATTTCACCCAATTTCATTGCTCTCTAGTTTGATTCAATGGTCTGGGTATGAGCCCAAGTTTTAGGATTGAAAAATTCAATTAGGATTAACAAATTCAATTGAATGGTTCACTGTTAAATGATTGTATCGAATTTGATCCAGACATGAATAACCTAATGAAGAGAAGATTAAATTTAAAAAACAAACCAACAAATGTCCTAACTGAACTATCCAACCATTCTACCAACCAACAAATATCCCAACTAAACTATCCAACCATTCTACCAACTTACCTTTCCACAAATCAGTGATGATTGTTGTTCCCTTTTTTACATGTTTTTCTATTAATTTTGTTAAAGTCGAAGATGAATGATTATTATTTGGACAAATTTCCAAACGAATTTCAGACATTGAAACTTCAGAAGTTCCAAGATCAGTCATCCCAAGTACCCATTTTCAATGGATTCTTATATTAAAACTCATTTTTTAATGGGATTTTATATTAAGATTTTGGGACTTTTTTTTGCAAATAAAACTTATCTCTTTATTATCTGCATTTTCGATGGCGTATTCTTAATCAGGATCAAAAGACCTTCAAAACGATGTATCACATCATATCAAACTCTTCCAGGGCTAAAGTAAACACAAGCCCTGTGCATAAAGTACGTTTCACTTTACAATGATATTTTATATTGAAACTCACTTTTCAATATAATTCATAGAGTACATTTCGATTTTCAATGGAATCTTATATTAAAACTTATTTTTCAATGGGATTTTATATTGAAATTTTGGGACCTTTTTTTATAAATAAAACTTTTATTTCTTTATTATCCGCATTTTTGATGGCGGATTCTTAATCAGGATCAAAAGACCTTTAAAACGATGTATCGCATTAAATCAAATTCTTCTGGGGCTAAAGTAAACATAGGCCAAATTTACTACTAAATGTTAGTCGTCAAAAGAGTAAGATTATTTTTTTTATTTATTTCAAGTGTTTTTCTTTTCTTATTCTTTATATATAATGTCAAGAGAGTAAGATTATTTTTTTTATTTATTTCAAGTGTTTTTCTTTTCTTATTCTTTATATATAATGTCAGGAGAGTAAAATTATTTTTTTTATTTATTTCAAGCGTTTTTCTTTTCTTATTCTTTATATATAATGTCAAATTTTAATTTTCTTAAATAATTCTCCTTTGAATCAAACTTTTGAAATGATTCAAATCTAAAAATTAGTTGGTAATGTTACGTTTATTATTTCTTTTATTTACTATTCAAACAAGTTTTGCTTGTCACGATCTCTGGTATAACAAGTGCATCAATGACAACCAATGCTGTTCCAAATATTGTGATCGACCGAAATATATTGAGTTTGGTGTTTGTAAGCCAGCAAGTTATAGAGATGAGCTCAAACCAACATCACCAAAAAATTGTCACGATAATTTTTATAACTATTGTAAGCTAAATCATCAATGTTGTTCAATCTATTGTGATTTGAAAGAGAACCAAGAATTCGGCATTTGTAAGCCATCAGGTACAACAGTGCCTGAAACGCATCCCTGTCAACCGAGTGGTCATTGTAGAGATGAACAAAAAGGTAAAAATATCTGTTAACTGATAAATATATTTTGTAAATAAGATTTGATTAAATAGTGTTAAAATTTTAATTTTTTATAGAATGCTTGCAGGATCAAATGATTGGCTGTGATCGGCTCAATTGTTGTTCAAATTTGACTTGTTATTTTGGACCAGATGACAGTTGGAAGAAAGGAATTTGCTTGGAACAAAAGACGAAAAACCTATCAACCTTAAATAATTGGAATGATGATGGTTTGATATTTCAAATATTTTTATTAGAAAATTGATAAAATTTCTTAATTCAGATGATTATTTGGACGGATATAAAAACTACGTTCAAGATATACTATTCAAAATGAACAATGAGATCTTTCCGAGCACTGCCCTGAAATGTCGAGATTTGGATCCTCTTGGACAATATTTTTATAATTTGAATGACAAATATTCTTTTAGGATTTGTGATGCTTGTAAAGAATTTCCTATGAACAAATTAGAAGAAATTCGAATCGATGGTCTAGCTTTTGAAGAACTCTCACCAATCACATTTCCTGAATGTTTTGAAAAATGTTTTGAAAGACAAAAATGTGTTGCATTCAATTACGATAAGGTTAATAGAATTTGTGCTCTGTTTGATAAAGTCACTGGAGATTTTCAAAGGGATGAAAGTTGGAACGCAATCATAATGAGTCAACCTGTTGATTTTTTACGTGACTATGTTTATAGTCGACACACGAATCTTATTTGTGAATCGAATGCTACAATAAGTCTTGAAGTGGGTAACATGTTAGAATGTTTCGGAAACTGTGAAGAATATCAATGTCAAGCCTCTGTTTATTATAATAAAACTTGCGTGATTTATCTGCCTGATCAGAGTTGCACTGAAATACACTACCAATATGGAATCGTTTCGCTCTTTTATCAAGAATTTTTTGAACAGAATAATAATGACTGGAGATTCATAGCTGATGATTCATCTGAATCCATTATTGAAGAAGGTAGGTATATAGTTTCACATTGTCCAATAAATTAAATTAAATTTTAAATCTGATAGATAAACTCATGACTGAACCTGAAAAACTCAAAGTAAATTACAAAGATTCAAGGTTGTCCCCAAAAATAAGTGATAATATGAAAAAACTTCTAAAATTAAAGGAACAGCATTCTGATATCATAAAGTGTTACAATGAATGCGTTGAAAAGGAAGCATGTACAGGAATAGTTTTTGATAATAACGATTCAACATGCAAGATTTTAGATTGGGATGTTTACAATTCATATCAAATTGATGCTGTTTTGTCAAATATTGGTTTTACACACATCCTCTTAAACCCAAAAAGAGATAAAACAATTTATGGATTCGATCTACAAATTAATATTAGGTAAGTTATTACAGTTGATATTCTGAAAAGAATCTATTAATCTTTCTTATGATAGTTTAACAAAAATAACATACCACCATAAAATGGTTGATCAATCTGTCACAACTTGCTTAAATGATTGTAAAACTTCGAAACATTTCACAAATCAAGAGTGCATTGAAGTATTCTTTAATCTCGAAGATAAGACATGTTTTCTCATTGGTCAATATGAAACTGATTTCATGGAAAATATTGAAAATTCTCGTTTAAACATTTTGAACTTTCGTAAAAACAGACCAAATATGAAACAAGATCAATTCAAATTTGCTCTGATAGGAAGTCATAAAGTTATGACTAACGAATATAATAGATTTCTTATCAAAAATATTGTACTTGAAAATCATAAACATTCAGGTTTATCACCAATGGAATTTTGTTTTAAGGAATGCAATTCGATGAAAGATAAAGATGAAAATATTTGTCAACTGTTGCAAGTTATCAAGGGAAAAATGATTACCGAATGCAAATTCTACAGAGATATTCCTAATAACGGAATGATGCAATCATTCGACAGTCACAATGGCGATATTTATATTAGAATATTACCAAGTGAATTTACAGTTGAAACCTTGAATCGATTGCCAATTTTCAGTAAAAATGATGCCAAATATTGTAAACTTGATCAGGAAAGCATTCAAGATCAACTAGTCTATTTATCCAAAGTCAAAAACAATTCGACCACGTTGGTTAGAAATAAAAGATTCTTCGGAAAAATATTTAACTTTTTTAAAGACGTTGGAAAGGCGATAGTAAATACAATTGTTGACACGGGCAAAAAAATAGTTGATACTGCAGTTGGCACAGGTAAAACGATAGGAAGTCTTGTCAAAGGTGATTTGAAGGGAGCAAAGAAGCATTTTGAAGAATTGCCAGTTGTTCAAGATGCAAAAGATTTATATAAGAATGTAAAACAGGTCGGTGAAGGAGTTGTCAAGGGAGATTTCAAGAAAATCGGAGAAGGTTTACTGAATGTGGCGACTAATGATCTAGTGCCGTTTCCAGGCGGTCCACTTACAAAAGTAGGGAAAAATGTAGGAAAAACAATTGGGAAAACATTGGGAAAAAGCCAAAAGAAAGTTAAGGACAAAATAAAAGATGTAAATAAAAAGAAAAATAAAAGTAAAGATAAAGATAAAGATAAAGATAAAAATAAAAAAGATGATAAAGATAAGAATCGAAAATGCAAGAATAAACCTAACAAACGAGTCAAACGGGCTAAGAAACGGCCTAGAGATGAATGTGATGATGATAATACTTGTGAAATACCACGAATGACCAAGACAAATTCTAAGACAAATGTTATTGAATCAACTATTAACACTTGTAAAAATACAAAGATTAATCAGCGATGTTATTATTTATGTAATCCGGGATTCGATGAACAACCTGATTTCTTGACGTGTTCGAAAAAAGGTGATTCAGTAGATTGGAATGCTCTTGGCAAATGCGTTAAACAGAATTGTGGAACCGGGAATAAGCGTGAAATTCAAGTAAAAGCTCCTGGAGCGCTTTATAAACACTTTGACAAAGGAAAAGAAATTATTCTGTATATAGTTTTGTATGATGTTAAGAAAAAATTGACCGAATGGTCTGTCACCTATTATAATTTTCACGTCAATCATGCAGCGTAAGTAAACCGACTTTTCATTGATAAATTTTAAATTCAATTTATCTTTCTAGTTTAAAAAGCGATAAAAGAGTTGGACCCTTCTATCAGCATCCATGCCTTGGTGATAACCAACAAATGAGTGATGGTGATTATAAACTAAATCGATATGGTATAATCAAAATAAAGTGAACCAAAATAAATTTTATATGTATAACTTTTAAATTAATTCTAGGCTATGAAAAGGGTCACCTGTCCCCTGCAGATCTATTTAGATGGAATGAAAAAACAAAGAGATCTGCCAACTTATATATTAATACTGCTCCTCAAATAGGAAGTTTCAATAAAGGTTCATGGAAAAGTTTAGAAACGAGAATACAATGCGCTGCAAAAAATAAAATCAATGCAATTGTCGCCACCGGCACCGCCACTGGACCCAGTTTTTCACGCCGTCTTGGAAAATCCCATGGTCATGTACCGGAGTATTTTTGGAAAATGGTCTGTTACAGGCGTAAAGGGGATTCGACGACTCACGTTGTCTTGTTCATTGGTTCAAACAATTTGAAAGGATCCAAGGAAGATGAATCTGAGAAAAAGTTCACTAAGACACCCAGAGATCAAAAGAACTTGTTTCATAATGATCATTTCAAAATGCACTTCAATGCACACAATCCATGGATGGCGGCCCAGAAAATGTTTTTGAATAATAAGTTTAATCTAATAAATCGATATCCAATACCAACAGAGTGCATGAACAAGCAAACTCTTGACGAAAATGAAAAAACTGAATGGAAACGATTATTCAATCAGGATGATTTACTCGATATTGATAAACTAAAAATAGGTGGCATTAAGCGTAAACGTAAAGAGAGATCAACATCATCAAATTTACTTTGCAGTGATGATGAATTGCGAGAGTTTTTAGCTTGGAAGTCTACCGATTTTTCACAAACAAAACCAGATGAAGACGAGGAGAATAATGGTAAAAACATAAATTAATTTTTTGCGATTATCTAAAATAACTTAAATTGATTCAGAGGACCATTCGAATGAAGATTCAATACCCGAAGTGAACATACCTTCGAAATCGTGTGGCAAACGTATTGTTGGTTATTATCCATCATGGGGAGAAACAGAAGTTAAAGCTTCTACACTTGCAAAGTTCACGCATATAATCTTTGCATTCTTTGAAATGAAGTCTGATGGAATAGTACGTTTAGGTAACCCAGATCATTCATCCGCCAAATCAAATGATGAGGTCGAGGCTCTTGCAAGATATCGATTGAATTCTTTATTATCAAACAGAAAAATTTTACCAAACTTAAAAATTTTATTCGCAATTGGAGGTTGGGAAAATTCACAATATTTTAGCAAGATGGCATCAAGTGAAAATCTGAGACAAAATTTTTATTCTTCAATTTTGAGAATCATTGATGATTTTGGATTTGATGGCATCGATATTGACTGGGAATACCCTGTTACAGGTGGAGCGACTGATGGCATTTTACAGGTACAAAATGAAGCTTGATTTTTAAAAAAATATTAATTCAATCTTTTAAAATCAAGGATAAGGAAAATTATGTGACATTACTTAAAGAACTGAGGAATATTCTAGATGACCATGCAAACAATAATAATAGGGATAAATATCTGATAACTTTTGCTAGTGCTGCGGGAGAGACTGCACTCAATGTTGGATATAATTTACCAGAGCTCTTGAAATATGCTGATTGGGTCAATATTATGACCTATGATTACTTCGGACCTTGGGCAAGCAAATGGGGTGCATACACTGGCCCACCAGCACCACTTTATCATGGTGTACCCAAGGGATATTCTGGAAAGTTCAATGTTAACTGGTCGATAAAACAATATGTTTGTAAGCTTAAGTCACCAAGCCAAGTTGTGATGGGAATCCCACTTTATGGGAGATATTGGCATAATGTGCCAGCAAAATCAGGAAAGCATTCAATGTTTCGTCTGGCTAATTCAGTAAATGGAAAGTTTGAGGGAGGGTTTGTTAGCTGGAAAGATATTAAAAATGGTTGGATTCAGAATTCTGGATTCGAATTTCATTTTGATGATGTGGTCAAATCTCCATATGCATATAATCAAAATGGAACATACCTAGGGTATATCATTTAAATATCAACTAATATTTTTCTGAAATTTTACATTTAAATCCAGATACGAATCACCTGAATCAGTAAAACACAAAATAGACTTTGCTATCAAATCAAATTTGGGCGGTTTGATGGTTTGGGCTATTGATCAAGATGATGAAGATTCATCAATGATAACTCCTATTTCCAGTGCAAATCTCTGTACTAATGATCAATCAATAAAATTCAAATGTGTACCGATTGATGAGAAACGGTGGTGGACTTTGGAAGATGGAGATGACAAAGCTGGTTTATGTGGTAAATCAGCTCCCTTATACAAAGGTTATTACCCTGTTTGTGACCCGGATGATTATGGATACAGTTGTTGTGGTGAATTCGGATATTGTGGTTCAGAAGAAGAATTTTGTGCTTGCCCAACTTGTATAAATTATGCTGAAAATCCAGATAAAATCATTGAAGAGCCTACAAAACCTTCTGTCGCTAAAATAACCTGGCATTTTTCCAACGCTCCAGACGGTCAACGTATGAGATGTGGAAGGAATGTTCCAAAAGTGAATGGTGAATTTGCGACATGCAACCCTGATGATCCGAATGCACATTGCTGTTCATCAGGTGGCTATTGTGGTAACTGTAAGTTTTTTTTCGAAATTTTATTGAAATGAGTTATTAAAAAAATTTATTTTATTCAAGCCCAATCTCACTGTCAATGTTCTGGATGTATCAATTTTAAGAATAATAAAAATTTTCGGTTTCGACCTAAAACCTGGTGGGATTGGAATGATGGACCAAAGTCTGGAAAGTGTGGCCTAGATGCACCTAGATTGGAAAATGGCGGGGAAGCTGGATGTGACCCAGACTCAGAATACTATTGCTGTTCTGATTACGGATCATGTGGATCTGGTTCAGAATTTTGTGATTGTGAAAACTGCAAAAATTTTAGAAATTAAGATAGTGCAAACCAACCTAATATTTTATTCATTAAAACAAATTATAATATATAACAATATGAATATAAAATACTTTTATCTTATAAAAATTCATTGTCACGTCTATTCAAGTAATTTTTAATTAGAAAATGAAAGTTTAAATGGCAACTATTTTATATAATACTCTCGAGGTCCTATAATACTCCTCAAGATTTTCAACAAATAGAAAAATATTCAAAATACTGAACGTGCGGGACAGTAAATTTTATTATTTCAAAGCTATTATTACCAATTTTATTATCAAAGCCATCCATAACTCTAACTGGATTTACAATGGGCAGGTAATGCATCTAGTTTTTCTTCAAGGATAAACAATAAAAAAATGTTTTACGATACGAGCAGAATTTCTATAAGCAACTCATAAGTTGTTACATATTACATGCTGCAGTATGCAACACAGCAGTGCTCACCCTTTTCATTGGAAGATAGGATTCGCTTTTATCTGAATTACGTAAACAAGCCGGCCATCATTACATGCATGAACTGGTTTTGTAAGTAAAGCTCAGTTCATTCCGAGTCTAGTAACCATTCCTCTAGTCATCTGCTAAATGTGTTGGTTGGAGCAACAATATTTTTAATTTTAACTTTTTACTATATCAATAAATTATGAGTTGTGCTCGTTGTAAGGCCGTGAAAGAATCTGCCAAGGGTTCTTCCTCATCTACTACTTCTAAATTCCCTTCGGTGTTGGAATTAGCCCATCTGGTTAATCTGGAGTACTATGTGTAATTTAGTGCCAACTGCATCCATCAAATTGACAAAAACTTGACAAAAAAGGATGAAGTTTCCATTACAGAAATGATATTTGGATACTCAATAGTACAATAGTCAATACCTAGTTTTGAGATTTGTCGACATCGACATTACATATTTCACAATTCCATCTTACCATTTATATAAGAAAAAATTTTTTAAAATTTTTTAAGTCGAAGTCGATTTTTCAAATTTGAATATTTTTTCATACATTAACTGCATAGATTATCTTTTTAGATAGAGATTATTGTAGTTTTTTTCATCTATTGAAAAAAATATATAATTTTTCAAAAAAGTAGTTTGAGCAAAAATGAGAAGTGTAAAACTCGACTACTCGACCTTTTTTTTGAAAAATTTGCCTCCCCATTTTCTATACTACTGACCTTAATAAACAATACTCAGAAATGAGTAACATGTGAGACCTTAATAAACAATACCAAAATAGGTCTCACACACAGATCCCCTAATTTCAAAGGTTTCCTATGGAAACCTTAATTACAAAAAAAATTAAAATAATACCCAAATTAATAAATTCAATAAAATAGGAACTTAAATCTAAAATTCATCGATGTTTGCATCGATTCCTCTGAATTTTGGTCTCGACAATAGTTTTGTCTTCGTTGACCTCTGTTGGTTTTAATTCTATCCCCTCGCTAACTTCCTCAGTCGACAATGGTTTTGATTTGCGTACATTTCTTCTCTTTCTGATGATGCATCTTATAACTAATACCAGTGCAGTTGAAGCTTTATTTTCGCTCAATGTTTTGTTGAATGCGACACTTGTATTTAATCCGTTTGAATGACCGTTTCCTCTGCTACTTGGTAAATGATATATTTCTGTTTCATCTGAGGATGGTTCTGTTGCTTCCTGTTTCGGTTCTTCGCTTTCACTACTCGTGTCCAGTACTTCTCTAGTATAACAGGGCGTCAGTTTACTGACATGATGTATTTCCCGTGATTTGTTGCCTCTTAATCGTTCAACGA
>JAQIWM010000162.1:0-12606 GCA_034695285.1 Eniochthonius minutissimus | reverse complement strand
GCGAATAATTTTTAATATTAATCTTATCTTTTTTACTATAAAAATGATAAAGGAAATAAAATGCGTGATAATAGTCTAAGATAATTTTTTTAATAATCGGTCAAACATAGATTTTTTGAAAACACTGTACCAATGTGCAGGTTTTTTGCATAAAATGTATAACAATATAATAATTATTACAATAATTACAGTAATTAAAACATATACAAATGGCATAATGTCAATACTATAATTTGATTCACTTTTCACTGATTCCATTTTCTTTAAATTAAAACACATTCACGTATTCCATTTGATAAATAACCAAATTTTTTACAATACTTATTAAAAGTACATTGTTGATTGTAATTATGAGAAAAATAATTCAAAATTACTTTCTTTAGAAAATCATAATGTAATATATTTAATTATTATAAACTATATATTATACTGATACAATAACATTAAAATTAAATTAAATTTTATTAATTTTCTATAAATTACTTAAATTCGTCTGAAGTTATAAATTTCATATTACAAATAAAAGTGATTGTACTTTTTCGTAAAATTTTCATAATTTTGTAATCGTAATATTTTTTTGAATCCGTCACAATTTTTAATTTCATTTGTTAATTGTATTATTTGTTTATCGCAAATTACTAATAATGCGTTTAATATTCTCAATATTTTATCCATAAATGAAATAATGTTATACGGATTATTAAACCAATTAAGTATTGATCTATGAAAATTTATGTTATCATACGCTAATGCAAATCAATTCCAATATGAACAATTTATTACATTTAAGTGTTGTTCAATAAATAAATATAATTCTGCTAAATCCATACTTATATTAAATGCATGAATAATAAATTGAAATATTTTATTACATAAATCACCGTCGATAATATTTGTTTCTTTTAAAATTGTTTGTTTTGGTACGTACTAAAAAAACATAATTTAGAATAGAAATATTTTGTACAATTTTGGATTAAATAATATATAAAAATCGTAATAACTAAAAACTAAAATTCTGATTTTAAAGTTTATTTTATAAATTAAGTTATTTAATATATAAATTATTGATGTAATTATATGTAAAAAAAGTTTGCATAAATTGTGCGT
Organism: Eniochthonius minutissimus; assembly: GCA_034695285.1. Classification (NCBI taxonomy): domain Eukaryota; kingdom Metazoa; phylum Arthropoda; class Arachnida; order Sarcoptiformes; family Eniochthoniidae; genus Eniochthonius; species Eniochthonius minutissimus. The sequence goes on along the minus strand of JAQIWM010000162.1, from coordinate 11,499 downwards.
AAAAATAAAACTTTTGTTTTTAAAATCTAAGGTTATTTGTACATTTTAAATATATATTGTATCTTATCTATTACCATGTTCAATAATTAATTATAATTTATAATTTATTTATTATTAAATATTTATATTTGAACTCTGAATTTAAACCCAAAGCATGAGATTTTAAAGGAAAATCTATAACATTGACAATATTTACCATATTTTATAAATTAATTATTATCGTTATTATTGTTATTGTTTATTTCCTTAAGAATTAGTCTTTTTTATAATGATAAAAAAACATTCCATACGTATACAATGACGTAAAAACCGTTAAAATCAAACTATTGTTTGCCACACCCAACTTTCCAAGAGTCACATTAATAGGTACTGTTAAAATACCTGTAGTCAACTGTTGAATCTATTAATAAAAAAAATTAAAAAAAATAATATATATATTATATATGCAAAACATTATTAAATAATATCAATTTTTGTTAAGAGTATAGACAATAAATAACATTATTTTTCCACCGATTAATTATATTATTAATTTATTTATAAGTATAAATGCGATATAATTTTACATTTTGCATAAAGTAGTATTTTAAGCAAAATTAATTTAAAATAATTATTTACTTTATTATATACTTCAATGTTTTGTTGAACATCATATGATTTAGAAGATTTATTGTATGTTTTTGCAATCATTATTTTAAATTTTTTCAAAATTGATTGCGATTCCGAATCAATTGATGCCGCAAATACTAATGCCGTTATTAATAAAATAAATGAAATGATGACACCAGCAATTGACATGTATACAATTGTTAAGTTTGTATTTAAAGTGTTTATTTCAATAGCGATATAACGAATTCGCATTAATATATTTCCAAAGAGCAATAATAAAAATCCAGCATTAATATAGCATGTTTTTTCATCAAATCTGTTAACTTTTTCAACTAATTTAAGATACATATCTTCAATTTTATTAAGTTCTTTTATATCAATTGAATCCAATTCCATTATATAGTTGTTAAATAAAGTGAAAAGATTTTTAATTTCAACCCAAACGTTAACAAATAATATCGTATAAAATATAATTGAAATTACAGAAACTACAGAAATGCATATGAGCGAAATATTTAAACCATAATTTATTTGATTACTTTCATTGTTAATATATCTAACGTGATTAAACGAATTTATTATACAACGAAATACTGTTGTTATACAAATTAATAGAAACAGTATTTTCCATTTATTTGATTTTTTTATTTCTGCTTTTCTGACGCCATCGACATTATAACACATATCATTTTCACTGAATATTTTTGAGTTAAAATCAATAAAATCAAATCTTTTATATTTTTTTATCATAAATAATGAAATCATTGAAAACGCCGAAAATAAAAATGAATCAAAATAATCCAAAAATTGTTGTGACGTAATATTATTTGCCAATTCTTTAATAGCTAAAGAAAACGTTATTACTGTGCCAATTACATTTGGAATAATTAATAACCATAATAATAACACATTTAATGTTTTTTTGTTTTTAATGCATTTTGTCTTGTTTTTTGTTGGTGAACAATTTGTTTCTATTAATATAGATGTCTGATGATTTTCAGCCATGATTATTTTTGTTAATAGATAATAGATTGTTTAAAATCTATTATAAATCAAATGAATTTTTGTTACATAAATACTACAAGTACTACAATGCTGTAAAAACTGTTAAAATCAAACTATTGTTTGCCACACCCAACTTTCCAAGAGTCACATTAATAGGTACTGTTAAAATGCCTGTAGTCAATTGTTGAATCTATTAATAAAAAATAAAATAAAATAACATATATTATATATATGCAAAACACTATTAAATAATATCAATTTTTGCTAAGAGTATAGACAATAAAGTACATTTATTTTTTCACTGATTAATTATATTATTAATTAATTTATAAGTATATAAATACAATATAATTATACATTTTGCATAAAGTAGTATTTTAAGCAAAATTAATTTAAAATAATGTATGGTATGTATATAGATATCAACTAAAATAACGTTAAATTAAAATATATGTACCGTTGAATTTTACTAAATATTAATCAATTAATTATTATTTATTATTACAATAAAATGTTAAAAAATATATAAAACACAAATGCATTAAACTTTACACAATATAAGAAAAAGTTAGTAAATACAGTACACTCCAAAAAGACGGAGACTCAATCTTGAGTTTGTCTAGTTCTAACTAGGCATAATAAAAATAATCAAACATAATCATTATAATCTCAGATAAATATTATCTTATACAAAAAAAAGTTTCAACATTGAGTGTCACGTACTTTGTGTTTTACACGTGTTCAATGCCAAAAGTTTGACTTTCTCTATGGGGGTTCCATTATAAAGCAATATTAAGCATTTGCATTTTTCTGAAATTGACCATAGGTTGATTGACCATAAAATACGAACGGAACAACGGATAGAGACAACTATGCTAACAATTGAAAGCTTATTTAAAGGAGAATATAAAAATTTATTTAATGAGTAGAGATGTGTACGGGAAATATTTATGGTTTAAGCTTTCGCGTATTTATGTAGTACTGGTCAACCACATGAATGACATTGACATATATGGTCAGCATAAGTAGTATTAGAATCAAGAATAATTGTTCAATTATTAAAATAGTGGTGTTAACGGGCGCTATTTTTATACAATTTTTTGAACTTACACTATAAAAGTTAGATAATTAATTGTATACATTTTATTTAAAAGTGGATAGTGGTAATTTAAGTAAAATATGAACAAATATTATGTACCTAATTTACTATTATAAAAATATACTAGAGATATCTACGGGCAAATCTTAAAATTTAAATAATTAAATTTTTTACGGGCCGTGTATAAAAGTGGTCAGTTTAATATTGTTTAATAGAAGACATTAGGTAGAGTCACAATAAATAATAAAAGTAGGGGTGTGCAACGGATTTTAAAAAATATGTGCAATTTTATTAAAAATTAGAGTGATTTTCAAATACTCATTACTAGCTAATCGCTAGTGATATGATTTTTATTTATAAATTTATTTAAAAAAGAATAGATAGTTTATAATCATTATTTTATCTGATATACATTATTAAAAACAATTACTATTATTAAAATTTTTACGTTATTTATCATTGATAATATTCATTTTGTGAAATTCACTAATTGTAACAATTTTATATTTTAAAGTTACTTATTAACTATTTTATATTCTAGTTAAAGTTTATAAACCCTGCATTTCTTCTTATAATTGAAGTCATAAATAAAGATCATATCACTAGCGATTAACTAGTAATGAGTATTTGAAAATCACTCTAATTTTTAATAGAATTCCATATATTTTTTTAAATCCGACTTTTTGGAGTGTACTGTACTATTAAATATAATTTTATTGATTATTTTTTAAATAATAGAATAATCTAAGTTTAAAGATAAAAACTTAGCATCTTTTATTTAGAAACTGTACAAGGTTCACTTTACCTCTAGATAAATACATATTAACCTTTAGTAAATATCATTGTGTCAAGTATAGTTTTGTCAAATTTATTTATAAAACTTAATGCAAGTATTATTTAAATTTAATTAATAATTACACATGTAATTTTTTTTATAATACTAAATATTTTTAATAAAGTTAAAATTTTTCTAAATATTCATTTAAATATCAATATTTTAGTTTAATTTGAAATACTACTAAAACAATTAAATAATATATTTTATATAATTCATGGAATCAAACTTGTTATCAGTAAGTAATAAATAAAACAAAGAAATTTTTTGCTTATTGTCTACAAAAAATGTACATGTTGAATTAATAAAAAAAATTAAGATTAAATTATAAAGGAGCATAGCCTATGATTTTATAAATTATCTAATTTAAAAATTTATTATATTAATATAACACTTTAGCAAAATAACCACACATTATTTATATTTATAAGTCAGTAATTCCGTATACATTTTTTTAAATCAATAATATCATATTAAATATATTTATTAATAAAATTTGCGACACTAAAATTTGAGACATTTTACCATTAGTCAGTTCATTAGCAAATATTTTTATACATATATGAAAAAAAATTTCTGTGATCACACTGTGGCATATAGGCTTAAATTCTTTAGTAAAATCCAATTAAAAATATGTAAATAAAAGTAATTTGTTTTGGGTATTATGAAAATAAAATAATTGTAAGTTTGAGGCAGAAAACTTTTAATATATTTCTCTTTAATTATTCATCAGATTTTTAAAAAATTACAATATTTTAAAAATAATAAAAAAAAACTTAAATAAAAGCATCAATGTTTTGTTGCAAAAATATTGTTTTAAAATATTTAAAATATATTTTTTATAACATATTTTGAAAAATTGTAATTATAAATTACACATTAACCCCCCGCAACTAAAAAAAGAGACTGTATTTAAACTTCATATTATATAAAGCACGCGCTGATTTTTTTATTCTTAATATATTGTTGTGTTCAACAATTATTAGACATTCGATTTTTATAAGTATCTTATTTATCTTTATTGTTGTTTTAATTGTGGAACAACTGAAATAAGTACATCGAAATATTTGCCAAATTCTGAAACCGTCATAAATAAAATGATAACATTTTTATGTTAAAATACTTTAAATTAAAGGGTATTCCGAAAAATATCACTAAAAATATAAAAATATTTAGCGCATCAGACATGAGAGGAATAAAACTACGATTTTAAATCACAAAAATTATCACAAAAACATGTTTCCGAAGACTAATTTGATAATTTTAACTTTTAGGCATTTTGACCCACACTATGCACGTGCTAACTATTTATTTGTTAAAAAATGTTTGTTCTAAAATATTATCTAACATTAGTTTCTATACAATTTTAAAAAATTATCATTATTATCCTTATTCTTTAGCCTGATAAGGACATCGGTATTTATTAAATGATCATAGTTTACTGTTTTAATAATATATCACAATATCTGATATTCATTATATTATTTAACAATTAAAAATAAGTATAAATCATCCAAATATTCAGCAGATAAAGACATTTTGTTGATTTTAGAGTTAAGATATAGTCTCGTGCACAAATATTACCTTTTAGTTCAACAATTAAAACCGCGCGTACAATTATTCTTATAATATGTTATTAATCATTTTTGACAAAAAATATTTACTAATACCAAAACTATCACTTGTAAATTGGCACGTGCGGGTCTTATGACCCTAAATCATTAATATCACTTTTTAGAGTATATCCTTAATTTTAATATAAAACATATTTGACTTCTTTATCATGATTATTAAATGAGATTTATATAAATAACTGCAGTCTCCTTTTTTAGTTGTGGGGGGTTATACTAAAATTAATTTAAGTTAATTTTAAATCTATTAAATTTAGGAATATTTAAAAGTAAAAATTGGTGAAATTGTTTATTTTGAATCTCAAATAAAAAATCGTGGATGTATTAATTCTGATATATTGCTTGGAACTGGAGCATACTCAAAAGTTTTTAAAATAAAGCATAGTGAAAAAGATTATGCACTTAAAGAAATAAAATTAAATAAATTAGAAGACATAATACAAATAAAAAATACCGTTTTATTTCTGGATGTTCGTAATAAAAGAAATTTTATATACACTAATGTTGAAAAATTATATGACTACTGGATTGAAGTCGATAATAATAATACAATAGAAAATATTAATTATATTAAAAATACTGGAGTCTTACCAAATTTAAAAATAATGATGCGTCTTGAATTGTGTGAATTAAATCTTAGAGAATGGTTGGACATACATGAAACACGGGAATATAATGTTTGTTTAAAATTGTATCATGACATAGCTAATGGATTGAAATACATTCATAGTGAGAATATAATTCATCGTGACATTAGACCCAATAATATTAAAATTTATGCAAATAAGACATGCAAAATAGGCAATTTTAACCTATCAACATTTGAAGAGGAAGAAAATGATAAAAATGTTGGAGTTTGGTACTATTCTGCACCTGAACAGCGGACAACATGTTATAATCGCACCGCAGATTTGTTTCCAATGGGAATCGTTTTAATGGAATTATTTACTTTGTTTAAAAATAATCGTAATATTAAAAGTAATCAAAGTAATCAAAGTGATCAAAGTGATCATAAACTTTTAAATGCTATATTATTATTACGCTCAAAAAGACAAATAATCAAATCAATATTTTTAAAAATATCTGATTTGAAAAATAAGGAAAAACAAAATTATTTAAAACAATTAATTTTAAATTTAATCTTACAATTAATATCGAAAAATTGCAAAAATCGTGGTACAAGTGAGGAATTGGTAAACGAAATTAAACATTTTATTACTCTATTGTACGATGAGACTAATACTTTTGATACTTTTGATACTATTGATTTTAATACTATTAATATTTCACCAGAAAAAACAAATGAAGAAGATCATAATAAAAAATCAGATGATGTAAGATTTATACTTTAAATATTGTTAAATAAACAAATATGTTTTTTAATTTTAGTTAAATACAAATATATATTAAATGCTTTGTGTTATGCTAAATATTTATTTAAAAAGTTATTAATTTTATAATTTTTTACAATTTATTAGAAATATTTTAAGGACTTATTAAAGGAAATTGGTTTTAAATTTGAAACACACAAAATAACTCTCAATAATAATAATTTAATAAGTAAAGATTCAATTGGAAATGTCTATAAAATAAATTACACATTAAAAGAAACAAATACAATATCTTATAAAAAATTAAATATAAAAAATTCCGATGTGTATAAATTGCAAATGCGAGAAGTAATAATTCAACAAAATTTAAAACACAATAATATTTTAAAGTTAGAAAATTATTGGAATGAATTTGATAATGTTGTTCCAGAAATAAACAAAGATAAAAGTACTAACGATGTTCCTCTTGTAAATTATAAATTGTTTATTCTTTTTGAACCGTGTAATGGAAATTTAGATAATTGGTTTACAGATAATATTGAAAGACAATACAAAATATGCATAAAAATGTACCATGACATTGCTAAAGGATTAGATTTTCTTCATAGTCAAGAAATAATTCACGGTAATATGACACCAGTCAATATATTAATTTGTTCTGATGGAACATGTAAAATAAGCAACTTTAATGATTCAATACAACTGTCAAATGAAAATAATGAAGAACAACAAAATAAATTATATGACAAATCTAATGATTTAGTTTCAATGGCATGTATTCTCATGGAATTTTTTACAATTTTTCCTTCAAACACAGTAAATAATTATGCAAAACATAATTTAATTTCAAATCAGAAAATCGATATAAATTTTTTTCTTAAATTTCCTGATAAAAAATACAAAGAAAAAAGAAAAAACATAGAAAAATATATTGTAAAATTAGCATCGGGTGAATCTAAATTACGAGGTACAACCAATGAATTATTAAATTTTTTAAATAAATTAAATGATACAAAAACTCAAAATCAATATCCTGTTGAAATAGCCTTTAATTATTTTTATAAAAATTTAAAAACCCCTTTTTTTAAAAAAAAATTTTAAGTCTAAAAAATTACAATTACTATTTAACACCTTCAATGTTATTTTTATTATTACGTATTCGATGTGATTTATAACAAATTAAATTTCTATTGTATTACACTATTTGAAAAATTTATGACCTCTACTCTTTCCGTTACATAAATTAAATTAAATTAGATACTGACATTTAGAGTATTGTCTTGCTATTATTTGACAAAACTACTATTATATTATAGGATTTTATTATCAATTTGGTAGAGGTATCGCCTTCGTGGTAGTAGTGTTTAAGAAACACCGACCCCATGATATATATATATATATCGTTGGAAAGGTCTCGACAAGACCTTTTAAACGATACCATACTCGATGATCTGTTACCTCGGATAAGACCCGACGGGTGGCCACTGGCCACTTTCCGATATTTTAACCCATCGTTATATATATCGATAGAAAGGTTTCTACAAATTGAGTTAAACGGTATCATACTCGATAACCTATGACTTCAGGTTAACCAATTATGCATTTTTTAAATTTGAGTGAAATTTCCGCTAATATAGCCCAGATTATATAGTAAGTTATCAAAGCTTAAGCCAGACTCGTTAAATGAGCCCACACAAAGAATTTCTTCAAAATACTTGGTCTATGACCGAGAGGTAAGTTATCCATGTATGCCGAACTGAGTTAGGGGTGGTGTTCGTCTGTCCTCCTTCGGAGCGTCGCTCACGCGACGTTCCTCTGTCGGAGCACTTTATATTTAGTATCTCGCTAGTTATTTGGTTGTTGAATATTTTCAATAGTAAGGGTCCCCCCTTACTTTCAAAAAAAATTTTGAAAGTAAGGGGGGACCCTTAGTGCTATTACTTATTTCTGTCGACCGAAAAGTGGCCATATCTTTTGAACGGTAAGTCCGATCTCAAAAATTCCAACGAATTCGAAATCAGCATCGAAAATTACATATAATAGCTCCAAAAAATCGAGCTGGTCAGGAAACTGTACTCGCCCCGATTAAATTGTAATTTCATTTTCAGAGATGGGACAAATTTTGGTACGAGTGTGATCCTAGTAGTGTTAACTAGTTAGTCAATAAAAAATAGTTAATTGTTGAACATTTATAAGTTGATAATTTAATTCATTTAAAGGCATATTTAAATCAGAATTAATATCATTTAATTATAAAAATGTTTAATCATATAATTAATTATCATTAATTGATTCTTCACAAAAAATGATAAAAAAAACAATGTAAAAGTTCACATAAAATTATTTTTTTTATCTAAAATAAGTTATAATTAATTTTAATAAAAATTTGAAACATTTATTATAAATATGAATAAAATATTATTATGCAATTCATTAATTTTGTTATTATCATTGTTTGTTATAACGTGGGTGAGTAATACAATTGTAGATATTAATTGAAAAAGTATAAAATTGAATGAAAATGAATTAAGTAACATTACATTAGATGCATGTTATCGTATCGGAAGCTTATGTCCACAATGATCATCTGAGGTTTGGCATGAAACGAGGTAAGTAACCATGTAAATGAATTATTTCGGATATGCCTTTGCATTTAATTGATGGATGTTATTAAAATCTGAAAATAAACGCATCATAACCATTATCTTTTCTGATTTTTTCGAACATATTTATTATTTATATTTGTTGCAAATTGCTACAAAAAGGTCTGTTCTTGGTAAAGGTCAGAGTTAGAGTTGTGCCAGTACAATTTCTATGCTATAAGACTTGAGTTCCGAATTTTTATTATAAAAACCTTTTGTAGGTAATTTTTCGTAAGCCCATAATTTACGTGAAAATACGTCATCGCTAGGGTTGCCACATCGTCCCGATTTGGAGGGTCGTGTCCTACGTCCCGATGGATCCTCAATCGGGACGTATATTTGTCCCGATATTTGAAAGAATCTTCAGCATAATGCACAATCTATGTACTGATGAGAGAAATCGTCTTAATATTAATTTGATTAAAGCCGAATTATGCACTAAAATTAGTTATTCAATGACATGTTTAGAGTTCAATAAATTTTAAATGACTCAACCGGAACTGTTAAAAGCTGCAAAATCTGATGCAAAATAAAGTTTTAGGCATAAATAAATGTAAGATATATTTTTTAAATAAAAATCATTGTATTCCGATATGTCCCGATTTTGGAACTCTAATGTCCTGTTTTAGTACCCAAGTGATGTGGTAGCCCTAGTCATCGCAATAACTTCTAGTTATGTTGTATAAAAACATAATGTAATACATATTCATAAATGATCGTGTTGCCTGGTGATTTTGATAATACCCAAGTGATAGTTATATTATCTTTATTACATTTGAGAGGTGAAATAGTAAAGTAGGAACAAATACGCAGTAGTTCTTCACATCGACAATTTTTGCGTTTTTAAAGGCTTTTTAGAGTAATTTTCAGTGACTTTTTCCCGAATTTGTGGGAAGTAAGCAAGGTATTTTTAAACTTTAAGTTTGACTTTAAAAATATTCTTGTGTATTATACTCAGGAAATGCCGTATAAACCAGTGAGCCAGCCATATAAAAGTTATTGTTCATTTTAAAATGTATCGCTTTTTTAATATTGCAAACATGAAAATAGTTTTTTCATAACTATTATATACAATAAAAAGCACCAAAAACAAGAATTTTTGTTTTAAATTTAACTTTTTTAAAACTTTATTTTAGTAGTGTCCTTTTTCTATTTGTGACAATGACTTTGGTGACTTTAAAAATGTTCCTTTGTAAAGAAAGAACAAGTTAAAAACTAAATTTGAATTATTTAATACTATGGTTTAATCACAAGATTGATTAATTTGTTGCATGCAATGTAAAACGCGGAATTGAAAATGTGGAAGTTGGAAAGAGAAAGGTATTTGGAAATGAAAAAACAAAATGCGTACATAAATCGTATTCTAAAAACAGGGAAATATTCTCTCATAAAATATGCAATGCCTACAATTATTTTTGCTGGATGTAAAGGTACTAAAATTAATAAGAAAGCACCTTATCCCGATGAAGACGAATGTATGAATGGAAAATCAGATGGAGATATGATTTTGACTAATAAATTGATTCTCAAAGGCTATGGAGATTGGGAATTTCATGCTATTATGGTAATGGCTTCTAATTTTTCCACACGCAAAGAATTTGATGAAATAATGTTAGAACGTTCCCGTTGTTCGTCTATTACACCCAAAATATTCTCACGTATTCCACTTGTTGATGCATTTAAAGAGGTGGGAGTTACAATTTCTGTTAATACTGCTCATTTAAGGGAGATCGCCACAGATGATCAAAAAGACAAGATTGATACGTATTTCTGGTAGTACGGAAAAGAAAAGGTGGATAAAAAGATTTTGTACTCATTTCTTGTCACTTTATTTGGACCATCTACCGATGACGAAGACCAAAGTGATAGTGAACCTAAAGAGCTATCTGTTTGTGATTTCTATTTGTATTTTGAAGATGGAAATGCTTCATATGGTACTGCAAGACATGGCGAATATTATCTCTTTTTACAGTATTTTACTTCATAGTTATATTATGCTTTGAAAGAATATTTGTTTTTTATACAAAAGTCGTTGTTTTTGAATAATGAACATGTCTGTCCATTGCATAGATCGTTATTATTTTGAGCCAAATTATTTGATAATTTAATATCATTTGAATAACAAAATGATAATAAATTACAGTTACAGGGGGTTGGTGGGACTTAGATTTTTTTTTCAAAAAATCAAATTTTTTTAAAATCGCTTTTCATACATGAAATAAATATCAATGAACTCCTCTCATCATTCTGAGCAAGAATATATATATATGTATAGTATGTTTACTCGAAATTGTCAAACTGGAGTTTAGGTCATTATGGTCATCTTTATTTATTATTGTTTTTATTC
>JAQIWM010000161.1:0-12627 GCA_034695285.1 Eniochthonius minutissimus | reverse complement strand
AAAAAGAGAGAGATGATTTTCGTGCGTATTGCCTTTTTAAATCTAAAGACTCATCCATCTGACGATGCATTTATTGCATTTTTGTTTTTACGGACCGAAAGGGATTATTAACATTATGTGTGCACTCGCATTAGACATACACGTATGCTCTTTAATGCCCTGCGACTGAAGGGCTAAACTCACTTATCCAGAAACGAAACCAGACGGTCAGGATTCACTAGTACTAGTATTATCACCGTGTACATATATATAATATTATATAACTTATTTGATGCAAATGAAAAGTGAAAAGTTTTTAAGCAATGATGTGCTGCAATGAGTCCAATGATGGGAGGAGAGAGAAGGGCTTTGGGCTCTTTCAATATGCATAACTTTATATTAGGACCTGAGACTAAAAGGGAAAGTGCAGTATTATCCGATTTATCCCGTGATGTGCCAAATCTTTTATAACTTTTATGCCTCTCTACTTTATGAATGTATCGTCTGTTGGGGAATACGTAAAAATTGGTTTCCATTGAAAAACGCACGCAGCGCATTAGTATTATACGTTCGGTGTGTGCCGCGTATTGTATTATTGCAATTCGTTCGCGCACATTTTCATAACGGTCTAATCAGTCTCGAAGCAGATGTTAAGCGCAGAAATACCAAACCAAACATCTAATACTACGAACAACGCAAATAATAGGGACACACACACAAATGCCCATCAGCAATGCATCACCGTCCCGATGCAAAAAGCTGTAAAAAATATGTGCCTCGGGAAATAGCACGCGTTCGGCACGTGCATTTTTATTATTCTGCCGCGCGTCACCTGCTCAGTTACAGGCATTGAATTTTTTATCACGGCACTCACAAGTCGCAGTTCTCCTTTATTTGGTCTTTTCTCTCTGTAATTCGCCCTCATTTCTCTCCCCATCATCTCCACCGTCAGCCGAAGAGATCGTTCTTCATTTTTAGTATCGGGGGGTACCTTCGAATGTACCAAAAGCACTTGAATGGTACAGTGCTATGGTACAGTATTTATAATAATAATAAGTACACACACACCAACAGTACGTCTATGACTTTGCTGCAGCAGCGGCTGATAATGTATTTGCAGGGCTTTGCACACACTCAGAGATCCGCAATTCTGAATTGATTAGTTTTAGTATAACAGCAATACTCTATTCTATGGAGAGAGCAGTGAAAAGTTAACACAGACATGGAATCAGCATCAGATCTGCAGCAATGGGGCATCAGTTTTTCGGTTTTCATTTTTCCCCTTTTACTTTGCACCTTTACACACATTTACGTGTATTTTATCATTTCGAACTTTGTTCATTCGTGAGAAGTTTATTTTGGCCAAACATGGGCTTAACTTTCCCTTTGAGGCATTTGTATTTCACTATTGTCATAAAAATACAATCCCTGTTTTCTATCATTTCATACAATCAGCAATTTTGTGACTGAACCCGAAAATGCTGCATCCTAAACATTCGATTGGGAGAGTATACCCAAAGCATGTATTTCGTTAGAGGAGAGACACAAACTTAGACCTTAACTCCCGTGATCAAAATGTGACATTCTCGGTTATTGATCCTGAGGCGAGGAGAGTGTTACCGTATTATATAAAACATGTTTTCCCCTCTTTTTCTTCTTTTGTCTGATATTACTTATTATCAATGAGTGAATACTTTTCCGAAACTGCTGCTGCCACTGCCATCACTGCCGTTTTGCCGCTTTTTACTTGAATTTGGGTCCAAACTATGGGCACGGTTACCATAGTATATGAGTCTGAATCGAATGTTCCTTTTCGTTCTTTTTACAATTTTCAGTCTCTTCTCTCCATTCTCTCTTTTCCATTCCCTTTTACTGCCGGTATAAGCCCCTGGAGCGGTATAGATTTATGGTTCTCCCCATTTTTCCCACGCCTATCAGCATATTACTATGGAAAAGAGCGAAAAACGCGAACAACTGAACGGGCAAATGTCTGCCATCACCATACTCTTTGGCTCAATCCAATAGTATATCACAACAACAAGAGTTTTGTGATATTTTTTCCGCGATATATATTTTAACATTATTATTTATTTCGTACATACTCATATCTCTGTACTCTCACCCCATATCTTTTACACACACACCTCTTCACACCATGAATGTCTTTTTAAAAAAATATTTAAAATTCACATTTAATATTTTTTATTTATTTTATTTATCGTTCCCTCAATCGTATCAATTCACACCCGACCCTGAGACTTATATCGAACCATACCGAACCTTACGACATATTCAGGTATTGATCGTTCGCGCAATCGATTGGTCACTGTCATTAACTGTCAGTGTTTGAAAGAAGGAGAATATATATATAACGTTACGTGTATATTCTTTTATATGTTCACTGGTGTTGTGTTTGTTGTGCAGTTGTGTAGTGAATTGGTAGTGTATTGCCTCCGAAGCTGATGTTAATGCCATGAAAATGATATATTCTATTTATGCGGTGCAATGCACTAATATCAGAATACTCAAATGCCAAATAACTTATACTCTTACACTGCACAATCGTGTATTATCTCAAATGAAATATAAGTTTATCTCTCTTTATGCTATACATGTATGCAACTAAAGGCCACACGGGGGTTCACTTCGTTTGTTAATTATTTTCCTCTTATGGTTTTTATACACATAATATTATAATATATGTGTGTGTGGAATATTGCATTGTTGTTGTATACATTGTTATATACATTTGTCACAACAATTTTCTTTAATGCTCTCTTTTTAAACAATATTATTGTTTTTTTCACAATTCTCAACACTCTATTTTTAATCGCAAATGTTTTTCATTATTATATCATACGCACACATATATATACATACATATTATCGTACACCGAATCACATATGATAGTTTCAGATGATGGTTTTTGACTCTCTTTAAATACCTAATTTAAGATGAAAATTGTCAACAGACGTAACTTTAGTTAAAGTTTTGTTATCATTTAATATTCTCGAACGTAAATATTTTTGGAGTGAGAATAATAAAAAGATTTTTGGCTCTTAACATTTTTTGGCCCTCACTATAGTTACAGTGATACCTGTGCACGTGTATATTTTAATTTTGTTTTTATACTTTACAATTTATTTTCTTAATTATCATGCCAAAAGATTGGCAAAGAGATGACTCTTTTCTTAAGAAGATGAGTGTTTTCTTAAAATAAGCATTTCACATGTTAACAGCAAAAAGTTAATCACAATTATGATGATATTTTAAAGCTCAAAGAGTATTGCATTACTGTGCTGATACTTGAGATTTTGTGTCTAAAAATTTTTTAATTTTACTTTTTTTTTTATATATTCAATTCCAATGCATAAATATGACGGCACTTTGATGATGATGATGATAATGATGGTGATTATAATTTATAATTATAATTATAATTATAATTTAAATGATGGTTAAAAATGATGATGGTAATAGTGTCTCATTTATATTACAATCAAATGCTTTTCATTTATCGTTATATTATTTTTTGTAAAAAACGTTAACTTATACTTAAACTTATACTAAAAGTGCTTATGATATAATACTTTTATTATAAAGTTACACAATCACTTTTAATCACTTAAAATGCAAAGTGTTATTACATAAGGAAAAAATCGCGCGATAATATATAAAATATGTATTGATTAATGATTATATGTCTGAAAAATGTTTAAGTCCAGACCTGGGCCTGGTCCTAAAGTACAAGTCCAGGGACAGAGACGAAATAAAAATAATAAAAATTGTAAAATAATAAAAATACTTTTGGAAAAATGTTCGTTTTTACTTTAAGAAAATAATAAAAATATAAGTTTCAGTAAAAAATTAAAAGGGAGTTTCTTAAATGCAGTTAATGTCATGAAAGTGCATCAAATATAAAGGGATAAGTCTCTTTCGATACTTAATGTGTATGTATTAAAATCCTGTTGTGGCACTGAAGTGCTTCGAACATAAAAAAAAACCGAAACTCTAAAGAGAGAGAATATACAACTTTAATACTGTTTTTAAAATGTAAAGATAGACAGTGGCGTGGCACTGGTGTTGTGTTAATTTAATTATTTTTAATTATTCAATTTAATGTCCAATTACAAGTTGGTGCTGTCTATTTCCTGTTATAATTATTATTGAGGGAGAGAATAACATTAATGGTCTAATGATTGGAACCAAATGTTTGTTCAGTGTTTTTGGTATATATAAATATATGCGTATCGCATGATTGACCTTTTGATGTCCAATTTTTTGGGTTAAGGGCTACGCCACTGGAGACTGCAGCTTTAGCCCATGCATTTATTGAACTGTCTTATACTAGTACTACTACTACAGCAATAATGCTATATGGTGGTAGTCCTTGAAAATTTTAATGACCGCGTCTGCAGCACGCGGGGCGTTCACCTTGAATTTAGGCCTGTGTATGCGATTGGTGAGAACCAAACAGTGACGTACCGAAAAACCATGGAATAGACTCAACCAAAGCAGTAACAACTGAAACTGAGAGAAGAGTGAGACATACACTCACTGAGAGACGACGATCTGTGCACGTATTATATTTTGTATGGTATTTGTGTGTGACTCTCTCTTGAATTTTTCGTTCGTTTTATTACTGCACCAAAACCCTCTCTGAGTGCAGTCCACTCTCAGACTCATCACTGTGAATGTGCCACAAAAATACAATAATACGAGTGTATGTGCGACTATTTTATCATTAACTTACGACTTTTTTATTATAATAATTCATTTTAATTATGAATTAAATCATTTTAATACTTTTTATAATTAAACAATAAAAGTCACACTCATTACAAGAGTCTGTAACAATATACGTGTGTATTTAAAAGAGCGGCAAAAAACTGTGGACTGACGTCGTGTAATTGATTATTATGATAAATGAATATATTTATATATTATTATTAAAAAGTAAATTGAATGCAATAATAAGACAGTCTTTTGGATGCAAATAACTGATTTTAAAGTGTGATTTTTTTACAAATATATCAATAGAGTATCATTTCGTAAATATATATAAATACGCACTTTGGTATTTACATTTTTAATTTTGTGCGAATCAATTAATTAATTCATTTTATCATCGTCATTACTTTGTACTCATGTAATAATAATATTAATTATTACTTTCGTCGAATAATTTAATATCATCGCAATACACGTAAATTACGACGCAACAAAATTAACGCGCAAAAACTATTATAATCATAAATAAATAAAAAGATAATCACTTATAAGTGAGAGACATTTTTGGCGCAAATATTTAAATATTTAAATGAATTAAAAATGCCCGGGGGTGTCAAAATGGAACAATCGGGGGTCTTTGGATCTTTGAAAATTGATACAAATTCACGAACGCCATATACTGATGCAACACAATGTAAGAAAGTGACAAATCATATTAAACGACCGATGAACGCGTTTATGGTGTGGTCACAGATCGAACGTCGAAAGATTTGTGAACAACAGCCCGATATGCACAATGCAGAGATTAGCAAAAGATTGGGCAAAAGATGGAAGACACTCACTGATGATGAAAGACAACCGTTTATTGAAGAGGCGGAAAGATTGAGAATTCTTCACATGCAACAATATCCCGATTATAAATATCGTCCGCGAAAAAAGGTGAAGACAATGCCCACGTCCACGATCACTCCAAATTCACCATCGATGAATACACCCGTGAAACAATTGAATGGCAATGGAAACAATCGACACGTATCGGTGAAGACATCAACATCGGGATCAATTGGTAAGACAATTGGTAATGTTCGAAGTAATTCGCGACTGAATGTGAGCAGCGGAACGTCACCGGCGCTGAGTTTTGCGATAAATTCAAATTCTCGACTGAAATTTAAGCTCACGATTGATAAGAAGTTAAAGGAAAGCATACGACAGAGTAAAAGTGTACCTGTTGCGGTCAGTCAATTGACTCCTCCCGCCAAAGTCCCGTGTTCCCCGGGATCATCTGAAGAGCCGGGATCACCCGAAAGCGCAAATCTCTCCTTTTATGATGATATGTGCTTTGATAAGAGTAACGCTTCGGACAGTGAAGAGTTAACCCTCACTGAAGACAGCACTGGTAACATCACACCGATAACTCCGACGACATCCAATGGCACATCAATTGACAGCGTCAATCATAATCCATTTTCGGCGACAGTATCAGTATATACTCCAACGACATCGTCATCATCGGTCGCATCACCATCGTCATCTTCAGTAAGTCTCTCAGATTTGGATGATTTAACCGATGTGCTTCAGTTTGAGTCCAATTGGGCTCAAGAACTCGGAAGTTTCAATCTCACGCCCATCTCCGTATTGGATAATATGGACGCGGCGAGTTCCAGTTCAGGATCACACTTTGAATTTCCCGATTATGCACCTGAAGTGACTGATATTTTAGGAGAGGATTGGGGTGATACGTCTTTGGCAAATTTAATTAATAGTTAAGGACATTCAATTATCATGATATACTGATTACTTCTGAAGGAGTAACAAATTATCGGCATTGACGGTCGGAGGGGTTTTTTCTATTTTTATATGCGATCACTGTACTTATAGTTATGCATATATAAAAATATATGTATCGCGTGTATATGATGAGTATAAAATGCATAAAAATATATAACTTTTTTTTCGTTGTGTATGTGTGTGTGTGCGTCACTCTTAATGTGGTCTTTTTTTGAAAAAGAAAAGTAAAACCTAAAACTAGTTTAAGAGTGATAAAAAAATTTATTATTAATCATCTCCAAAAAAAATGATTTTGGCCCCACACATAAATTTGCCTCTAATTAATCGATAAAAAAGTGTTTTGACACACATTAAAATATGATAATAATCCACACACACACATGCTCATCATGATGACCAATAATTAATTATTAAATGTGTTTTTAGCTGATTAAAGATGATAAAAAATAATGTATATATTTGTAGTGATAATATTGTAATATTGATTATTATTGATACGCTCACAATTTATTATTATTAATTATTATTATATATTAATAACTTCCACAATTATAAGTTTGTTCTTATGATATACCTGCAGTTGAGAAAAAAAAATAATGAATAATATTTCGTAAATAATAATTCGATAATTGGCTAATGTTACCAAAAAGAGTGTAAAACATATTGAATGTGTGCAAATGAATTGATATGCACCTAATTTTTTATATAATATTATTATTATTATTATTCAAATAATTATTACTATTAATATGCGCCGTTTTTTCACACATTTATATATTATTCAGTATGATGATATATAAAAAAAATTTTAAAAATTACAAAAAACGCATATAAAAATAATTGATTAATATTTGATGATTAATTAATTAGTCGAATGCAAAAGTTACCTCATTTCATCAGTCAGATTATTAAATCAGTAAAATTGTCATTGTCATGTTTTTTAATATTATTATAATTATTATTATTATTAATATGATGAACAATCATCATTCATCATCATTTTTGGCCATACATTTGAACATTTGAATCACACACAATTATAATCATCATCATAATTTTAAAAAAAATTAGAAAAATGTTATAATCCATGATGAGTTAAATGAATTGCCCATCAAATCATTGTCATGCTTTTAAAGTATTATTATTATTATTATTATTAATCTCATGTTCTCACACAATTTTTTTATAATTTTTAATTATTATTTTGTCGCCTCTGAGATGATTGTCGCAGTTATTGATTGGATAATTTTATTTTATTACCAATTTATTACCAATAATTAACATTTATGATATTTATGATAATTGACAGTGTTATTAATACGCTATTGTATTACGCAATTAATTGCAACTAAAAAAGCAGGATAATAATTAATTGTGGCTTTATACATATAAATATATATAAAATGATTGCGTATTTATTATAATTATAATTTAAATTTAAAATTCACACACACTAACATCAGCAGCTTTTTTTCTCAAAGAAAAGCTCAATTAATTGTTATTAATGTTATTATAATTTAAGTTACAACTCTATCATTGGCAAAAACAA
This sequence comes from Eniochthonius minutissimus, assembly GCA_034695285.1. Lineage (NCBI taxonomy): Eukaryota > Metazoa > Arthropoda > Arachnida > Sarcoptiformes > Eniochthoniidae > Eniochthonius > Eniochthonius minutissimus. The sequence goes on along the minus strand of JAQIWM010000161.1, from coordinate 4,579 downwards.
CATCAATCCCAAGGGCAAGAATAATAACAGTTAATAATAATATGTATATGAATATATGAGAGTTTTTCCACTGATTGTAAAAGGTCATTTGCGAGGTCATCAATTGCATTGAATTTTTAATTTTATTAATATTATTATTATTATCTTTTTGCGTATAAAAGTAATCGTTATCATTTTTGATTTCCCTCTATTCTCTTATAAACTTAGTATTATTATTATTATTATTAATTATTATTATTATTATTTGTGTTTAGTTATTTTTGAAGAGCGTTAAGCTCTGAGTACGAATTATTATTAAAATGTTGTTTTTTACTTAAAAAAAAGTGTTGCCCTTTTAAATGTGTCTCTTTAATTTTGAAACAAATTTTTTAATGGTCCTGTCACTGTTTTGCATCGTTTGGAGTTCGTCATTGCCATGTATGTCATGTATGCTTTCACGAGAGTTATTCATAAAGATATTTACTTCATCATCATCTTTACCATCACCATCAGTGCCGCATATTTTATATGTGTATGTCTGTGTCTGCAGAAACTAATGCCCATCCTTTTATGACCGATAATGAGCGGCTATAATATAGTTATGAGTATGGTTTATATAAATAATGGTATTTCAATGGTTCGTCCATTTGTAGGTGTGTTCATTGGCATTATTAACGTCAGTTATGCATATAATATAAATATATAATAATACTTCAAAAAAAAAAAAAAGATAATAGAAAACTGCGGCTATACTATCACCATGAGTGTACCATCAATATATACCAAGGATGGTATATACACCATGTACACTCCATCGTCCACAGTCACATTGCAATTGCATACACTGTCCCTTAGATTTTAGGAGTTAACACTAATGACTCGAATGTCCTTAACAAAGGATATGATTCAAGGGCCTCGTTTAATACAGTTCGTGACGACAGTTTGTGATTACAGGTTTGGCTCAGCTCTGGTGAAGGCTAAAAGTGCTGCAACTAGAAAGGGCAGAGACCGATCCAAGGACAGAAAGTGCCACTCATACTCATCCAATTCGCGTTGCTCCACGAAAAGAAAAAACGCTTCTTAAAGATGTTTCGAGAAAGAAAAGAATCAGAATGAAGAGAAAACCGCGATTCGAGATTCAGAGACATGATTGAAGATAATTCGCGCGATATTAAAACGGCATGCAATAGTAATGTCAGGTGCTAGTGCCTTGTACTATTACGATATACGTTTATATGCAATAATATAACATCGTAATACCATCGTTATACACACATACACCATAACGTTAGTAACCTTAAGGATAGTAAAAAAGAGAGGTTTCAGATTGATATCAGGAGATTGCTGAAGAAGAAGAATAAGAAGAAGAGGAGGAGAGGTTCGAGAGAAGTGAATAGACCTTGAGTCTTGAGTCCTGAGTCCTGATCCCAAATATATGCTTTACACACAAATTTAGCAGAGGCTTATGATCTTTTACGTATATAATTTGGCATTTCATCAGAAACCTTATTTCTTATTTCGCTGTAAAACTCTCTCTTTAGAGGGTACATATATCCATGCGGTGTATGTTTTTATCCCCACGAACAGGACATGCGTGGGCTGAAAGTTTCTTCTCTGAGGCTGCGAAAAAATCTTTCAAAAAGGAACCTTCTCTCGTCAATGATATACCCGCCTTCAGTAAATGTGCTCTTTCAAAAGAAGCGAAAGTATTTTCATCTAATATACACCTTGAAGGCCAACTAGTCTCTGAGTGCTGCTGGTATGCCATGAACCGAGTGCTGTAGGCATTCACTGCCGCAGCTTTCAATTTTTTCATTGCGCGCAAATTGCTTTCTCTTCCAACTTTTTCACCTTATGTATTATCATCTCTCTCTCGCTCTCTCTCGCTCACTCTCTCTCCCGCTCTCTCTCGCTCTCTCTCGCTCTCTCTCGCTCTCTCTCTCACTCTCTCTCGCTCTCTCTCGCTCTCTCTCTCACTCTCTCTCGCTCTCTCTCTCTTTCTCTCTCTTTCGTGTCAATATATTGGTGGTGCCATTTCTCAACCTTGATGGTGATCCTCTTGTAGAGAGATCGGGATCTTCAAAAAGATGAGGATCGTTGATCGTTGTCTTCATTCATAGTGATGGCATTGAGTTTAATCCAAACAGATTGATCATCATGGCCCAATATGAGAGACAAAACAAAACATTCGCCCCATTCTGATTCGGTCCTCAGGATCCCCCTCACTGTATAATTGATAGTTGACCAAACCTTGTCTTAAATGAAAAAAGGAACCATAAAAAAGAAAAAAGATTCTTTGGAAGTTACTTATGCTGCGTCATCGCCCATAAAAATGCTAATAATTTTTCACTCGTCTCTTACGGTGAGAAATTGGGATACACCATAATATACTATTCTATGGTATTAGTTATTAGTATTGGTGTTAAGAAAAAAAGTGAAATTTTCTCTGTTCGTGGCACACATCAATTTGCGAATTTCTCCAATACTCTCCTCCTCTTTTTGCATCATCCTCTTCTATTTTCTCATAACTCTTCTTTAGCTTTAACCATCATCTTCATACTTCACACAGTGACACGCCATTCCAAATTGAAATGCCTCTGATCATTGATGACTCTGTTGTCACCTTTGCATGCAATCATTAGTGACAACATACTCATGACATTTGAACAGACACATTCTTTTGCTGATGGAAATGAAACTCAAGTTATAGAATGTTATTTAAGTGTCTTTTATTATCTTCTGTTTTTTATATTCCCATATTATTACTTTTTATTATGATTATAAATTAAATTTGTAAATATCCTCTTTGGAGATTATTTTACTGCGTCCCTACAGTTATTGACGAATCTCTTTCACTTGTGACAATAGTACATGTATAACGTTGTATGACATGCTCTGTCGTTTTAAATCGAAGGTTTAAAAGGGAAAAGTTTCCCTTTGGATTGAAAGTGATATAATAAAAGGTAAAAATTCAGGTTGAGAATAGTGTTCGCGCAATTTAATAACCCTTTAAAAAAAAGTAATTTTTTTCTCATTCTTAAGTGCTATTGATTGTGCCATTGGGATGAGAATTACGCAACACACATTTAAGAGTTATATTGAGATTTGCATAGTCATAGACATAACATACCAAAGCTCACATAACATTCACAACATGTTCGTTCTTACATAAACTGTGTGTACCTCTACATCGATTGTGGTTAGTGGCAGTGTACCCTCTCAAGGATTTCTGCATTCACTTTCTTTTTTATATTCATTTAATTTTAAAGCATCACAGGCATAGGCATGCATTACGATTCACTCTGAAATGATTATCATCATCATGGTGTATACCTTTTCATGTCTCTCTCTCACACTCTCTCTTTTTTAATATTTTTTGTCAATTATATTTATTTCAATAGCGGCACGTAAAGTAAAGAGAAAGTAATTCTGGTGATTTCCCGCCCAAGTATTGGTATTAAAGTATAGTATTAAACTGATAATGGCAAACTCAAGTTAATGATGCACTTCTCATTCGCTCAATGTTTTAATACGCGTTATCTAAAAACCTAAAGTGTCGCACATCGCAACTGATAATATACAGTTACAATTAACATGAAAGTATAACATGATGGTAGTGGGATGTGATCCCCATTACCATTTTCCCCTTTTGACCCTTTGGCTAAAGAACACGACTGCAGTACGCATATATCATATCTCATGCTTTATTTTTTCATGAGTTTGATAACCTTATCTCCGTGAAGCATTTTTTTCGAAACTGCGCACTTTTTTCCCTATTTGTGTCCTCTCACCATGTAACTTTTACTCATATCAACTCTCTCATCTTTCAACTATATATATATGATTTCAACAATCATCATGTCTTCTATTTTAATCATCAATGTTATTGCCTTTTGGAGGACACACACATGTACATTGAACATGAGATTTACGCATATTTTCATTGAAATATTTAACAAATTTTGTGATTTTTTCTTTTAGAGAGAGAGAGTATTTCTTTTAGAGAATCACTATTAGCATTTGATTACATGAACTATTTGCGTGGGCATCTCTTCATCATAACCTTTTTATTTTTCTTTCCTTCAGTGTTAATCCTTCAATAGGCGCAGTTAAAGTCAAGAGTTAAGCGATATAATTGCCATTGCACGAGAATTATGACATTACCCATGAATGTGTTGCAGTGAATTATGTTTTCAATATCAGAGGTATATTTGTGTGGTTATGGTATTACTATCGCTATGTGTGTACCAACGCTGAAAATAGTTGAACTGATAAGAGGCAAAAGAGAAGCATCTCATTTTGCAATCTCTTTTCAAAATTATGATAATATTTTCATTTTCAATAATAACAATAAATATAAATTGCATTTTTAGTGATTTCTTTCCAATTCAGACTCACAGAGAGGGATAAAAAATACTTAAAGTGTATACTTTATGATGTTCCACTTTAAGTGATAGTGATATGATCAATTTCCATTGACAATAATAAATATTATTAATATCAAATCAATTTAATGACAATTGGAAAAGAACAATTGTTTCTATTGATTGATACACGCTGAGAGAGGAGATAATCTTTTACATTTAAAGGACACTGTAAT
>JAQIWM010000160.1:0-12634 GCA_034695285.1 Eniochthonius minutissimus | reverse complement strand
AGTCCGGACTCGAGTCCTGGACTCGGACTCGGACTCGATGTTGTTGAAGTACGAGTCCTGGACTCGAACTCGAACTCGAACTCGAACTCAAACTCACCCGATTGGATTCGAACTCGGGACTCGATCACTAAAGTTTGATTTGAACATCAGTAATATTAGTGCGCATTTTTACACGTTTGCATTGTATTTGTTTTATTATCATTAACAACAAATACAATATCTATTACAACCGGAGCCGTTTATTTTCGCCCGAAATGCTAAACTTTTTCGCCATTCAAAAGAGACTCACTGAAGATATGCAAAACTTTTTCTCTCAAATGCTAAACATTTTCGCCATACATGAAAAACGCAATAAATGAAACTTTATTATTAAAAAAGATTTTATTTTTCAATTTAATTACAATTTTATTGCATTTTGTCAATTTTTACGTTAAATATTATTTTAATTAATTACAAATGATGTACAATACGCACGTGTAAATGTAAACAAAACATTTGCTCAGAGACATATGTTTTGAAAAAGTTTTGAATGTCGGCGAAAAAGTTTTGCATATCTTCAGTGAGTCTCTTTTGAATGACGAAAAAGTTTAGCATTTCGGGCGAAAATAAAACGGCTCCGGTTGTAAAATAATATAAAGTGAAACCTGTCGTCAGTGTTCGCACGGAAACGTCCGTATTAATCATTGGTACTGCACGTGCGAAACTGACGACAGGTTTCACTGTAAACATAAATAACGCACGAACATGAACATAAAAATATTGATAATTATTATGTTTATTAACATTTAAAGTTTACGCACAACAAATAAAATGCAAATGCGCAAAACTGCGCACTAATATCAACAACAGTGATACGCAATTGTGTATGACACTGTAATTTTGTTTTAATGTAATTTTATTTTACTCTTAAATTATTATTATTGCATTAATACATTTTAATACATTACATATTTAATTACATTTACAATTAATGGCATTTGTTTCGAAATACCAATTAATATGTTAATTCATTATTCATTTACATATATATCAATTGTTGTTATGTTTAAGCATTTGAAACTTAAAAAATACAATACAATCTCACACTTTTTTCCAATTGAATAATAATGATGATGATTGTGGTTCATTATGTATTAAACATAATAAAAAATGATTTTATTATTGCATTTTCATATTCATATTCTTCTCTTCGGCATCTCTGTAATAATAATAAAAAACGATTCTCATTAAATTGATGTGTTTTGATGTAACTTTTTGTAAAACACTATGTAAATGTAACACTATGTAAATGTAAATGTAATAATATTCTTTGCGATATTCAGAGGCATGAGACTCTTTTCTCCCAAAATCATATTGATGCAGAATCATTCATATGGTGAATAACAGAATATGAATACCGTTATTCGGTTATCATTCATAACCAAACACATTGAAGAGGGAAACATCATAAATATATGGATGAAGGAGAATAAGAGATGAATATTATGGCCCTTACGGTCAATACAGCATTAGCATCCAGTGTTTGACAAGTTTCAAATCTTCATGGGAGTAAAACTGGAAATTGGTGAAAAATGGGAGATAATTCAATATTAGAATTGGTATTTATAGAAATAGTTCTCTATATTTGCGCGAAAAGATCTTAAGATATCGTCGAAGAGGGTCCAAAATTCTTGCCTTTCATAAAGAGTCACATCATGATCAACCCCCTGTTGCGGAACACTGATCAGCATCAGTTAGATTTATATATACATCTGCTAAAAGAGGGATGTGATCACACAGAAGCGCAGAGTCCGTGCATCAGCATCATGACTAAAATTTTTTATACTGTCCAAAGAGAGTGTATTATATTTCATGTAATAAATTGATGCGCAATGCCAGAGTTTGTAAAAGTAGATAGTTGCGGCAGTGGTGAAGACCCCAAATTTCCTGAGAAAGAGCTAAAGAATGGCATTTATGAGCACTGAGGCGCAACTGATGAGATGCGATGAATTAATTTGATAAGTGACTCTCTCTCTCTCTCTCTCTCTCTCTCTCTCTCTCTCTCTCTCTCTCTCTCCATTGCTTAACTGCTGCCACTTGTTCCTGATATGTCTCTCCACTTTTTTCCTCTATTTTCACATTTGCATAATATGTTATATAATGCTAAAGTTAACTTTGACTATGAATGAACAAATGAGAAATGAGTTATGAAAAATTCTCTGATAACGCAATGATTGCTCTTCAAAAGAGAAACATCACTGAGAGAGTGCATTTCGAGAGTTAAAACAAACTTAATACAGGACCGGGCAATTCTCTCGATTGGAAATGAACATTTTCACGAATACCCGTGGGACATGCCTCAAATTCAAACGATTTGGGATGCAGAGTATGAGTGCATGTTCTTGGGCCTGAATAATAAGCAAAACATATCTCAAGAGTCTCATAAATATCATTTCATCTGAAACCCCATTGGCGATTGTCAATGTGAACAATCGAAAGTCAAAGACGTGTTTTGCGCTTTTCAATGCATGCTCTGTATACACGTAAAAGACACTTTCTTACAATACACCGCTTAAAATATGATACACTGTTTCATTTTACATTTGTCAAATACTATAGAAGAGAATAAAAATATTTTAACGTTTTTATACTGTTTTTTGTATTCTAAATCATTACAAACCATTGACTCATAAATATGTTTTACAATATGTATACTCTGTACTAGTGTATGGTCAAGTTTATATCACATATTCCATTCGCTGTGAATCCAATATTCGTGTAATAATAATAAAAGAGGGTTCTCAACTCTCACACTCATCTCATCCCTAACAAATGAAGAGAAAGCATTTGGACGATCACTTACGGCACTCAACAGAGATGTGCCCACAAAATCCTCTCCTAATCTGATGCGGACCTTTAATTCAGTTATCGCCCAAAAACTGAAGCGTGCAGTGAACGACCGTCTCTATTTGGTAATAGTATAGTGTATTATATATTCGAAGCATCGGCAAAAATGAAATGAAATGAAATGGAGTGCTTAATACTAAAATGCTATTGCTTAGCATTAGTGTATTATCCCGAAAAATATATTGCGTATAAATATATATACGGGGATTTGTCTGCATTTAAGGGTGATGGTGACAAAAACCGAATGAAAAACACTTTTGATCAATTGAAACAAACCCCTGTCGTTAATATTGGAAACGTTTTTCACTATTCATATTGATCAGAGCATAATCTCGCATTTGTAAATGCTGAATACTCAATTTATTGTCTATAATCATATTGAATCAATGTCAATCACATACAGTACCACAGTGTGGACCATTTCCACTCTCACTATTGTCTTTGTCTCCCCTCACTAGTGACTTTATATGTATATATTATTGTGTAAAGCCCACTAACAGCAGCTTCATTTTAATAAAATCACTAAACCCGAACAATCTCTATGATTAACTCGCAAATTTTTCTAAAGCTATAGAGGAATACGGTGTATTTAATAATATATTCCTTTGAAATAATTGAAAACTTTTCGATAGTATATCGATGTTCTCAAATATACGTATTGTTGCCCTAAATACGCGTTTATAGGGTCACTCCATAAGATTCTGGATGAGAGCGATACTTTAACAGAGTGAGAACAGAATTACGTTAATAGTATAACTTTGCAGTGGTTTATCATTAACTCATTTCACAGACCCCATAATAATATCAACAAAACACTAACGATAGATATATATAACATCGTAATATACGGAAAGCGTCACTAATGCAATATCATAATGGAATTTTCAATTTATTCGTCGTTTTAAAATTAAAAGCCCTAAACCTTAAGCGATTCATCAATACATATCTCTTCCATACACAAAAGTTTTTGAGGGGAAAAAAGTTGAAAATTTTTCACTCTGTGGCATGTTACCATTTGAAAGTGAAAAGAGACACAACATAAAGTTACATATACAACAGTTACACACTTTTAGTTGTGTTATCAGTTTACATACGCTCCATTTCACAAATTCGCAATTTAGATTTTTAGATTGGGATATGATCGATTCTCTAAAAACGCTCACAAATGCCAAAGGGAATGATGCTTAAGAAGTGTTTTACAGTAATGTACAATAACTGTATGTATAACTGTGTGTATAACTGTATATACACTCTTCACAAATGTAAAGTAATAACTCTCATTTTTGGATTATAAAACATTTTTTATGATTCTAAACATGAATATGTTCATAGACATGTTTTATAACGTGTGATTTGATACTATACTCACCCCCAAAACTCTATATAATAAAGTTGAATATAATTTATGCCTTTTCACTGCATTGGGAACAATTTAATGTCGACGCGGGGCTCATCATCTTACCCGAAACGGGTGTTACAGATACTGGCGGATGATGTTTGTCAGAAACACCGGAAATTGAGGACATGGTGCTCAAATTGCCGCTATTATTTGGCGATCGCGTATTGTAATTACCATTTGTGGCCGATGTGATTGAGTGTATGCCATTATGAGACATTTCTTGACTAAAATGTGCCTGAAGTGAGGGAAGTGATGCTGCAGCCGCACATGTCGCGGCCATTCCCGGGGGGAGAGGAACACCCGATTGGTTCATAAACACTATGATGCGACGTAATTCTTCGATTGCATTAGCCTGTGACATAATTAATTAATTTTAACATTAAACCTTTTATGTGTATACTTAAAATAGACCCAAAAACAAATGGAAAATCATATTATACTAATGTTATCATTATAATAATTAATTTATAGAAATAAATAAATCGCATTCTTAATTAATTCATATAAATATTCTCCGTTAATTATAACACTTTATTAATTACTCCGGTTCATTATGTCAAACATCACCGAAACTTTATCTTTGTTTTTCCTTTTATTAATACGTATGAACGCGAAATTAATTTTCATTCAAAAACTTTTTTTCGTCATTTTAATTGAAATGAAATAAGAATAAAATAAGCAATGAAATTATGAACTTAAATTTTTTCATACAAAATTTGCAAATAATTGTAAAATTTTCATTATAAATGCATTAATATAGTTATATATATATAACTATATATATATTGACATTATTGAAGTTTATAGAATTTTGAACAATTATGAAACTCTTACCTGCATGAGAATGTAATTTTTGCCCAATAAAAGGGTTGCAATTTTCGACAATTTTCTAACTGAAGGTGAATGAGCATATGGAATCACTGATCTTAACTCATCGAGAGCATCATTAAGATCATGCATCCGCCGTCGTTCACGTGCGTTAATGTTTAGCCGTACGTGCTGATTTTAGGAGAGGTAAATAGAGAAGAGAAAGTGACATGTTAATTAACTGTTCTAAAATTAGGTTATCAGTTAATTAGAGACTCATGTTAATCCTCTTACAGTTTTGCCATGTCTTTGCTTTTTTGTTGACACACCACCGCCGTTTTTATTGCCATTAATTAAATTGTCGCGTTCTTTAGGAGAAAACGCCGAATTACAATCGAGTCCTTTAGCAGCATGTGTCGTATTCATGGCTTTTCTAAAGGTGAGTAATTTATTATCGTCATTTGCGGACGTGAAAGTGACATCTTCACTATGAAATTGCTCAACAATTGAATCTCCATCAGTACTTGGGGCGGGTGAACCGATATCACTCATTGTATTCATTAAACCATTGATACCCGATAAAGACCTTTCAGGTATATATGCAGTCGAATACTGCGAATGATGATTATGAAGATGATGATGGTGATCAGGTATGCGACTCTGAAGCATCACTGCCGCAGCACTTGCCACTGGTGTAAGACCAAATGTTGTTGCCGCTGCCGCTGCAACTCTCGAGACACTCAACTGCTCTGCAATCACTGATGAAACATTAAATATGCTTGAATAGGGTCCGCCGTGAGGATTGGGATGATTACCACTGTTACTTGTGCCGTACTGTGACATCTGTGCCGCTGCTGCGGTTGCAATTGTACGATGCATCGCAGATGCGGGAATGAATGCACTCATCAATGGTTCAGCACCAATCGCCGATTCCATCATTTTGATTCAGATAAGAGCTGCACTCACAACTTTTTTTTTACAATTCACTGAATGTAATTTACACTTTTCTCTCATTGACACTCTTCAGTACAAAATCCTACAAAAAGTATGTGTCAAAAGGTAAAACACTCATTCGCTATAACTTTTTATCGTTATAATTTTACTTTTTATTATTAAAATGCAAACCTTTTCCTAAACATAACCTTTCGAAATGACTCTTATCCCAAGTAATAAGTGCCCATCAAATTATGTCGCTAAAAATGCATTAAAAGCACACGGGAGAGTGACGAAAGAGGCTCTTAAGGTTATAACTATTATTGGGGCGCATCACACTATTATAGGTCCATAAAAAAGAGTGCGCGTCTCCCGAATAATCAGATATAAGAAAATTTGTAAACTCAGATTACAGCACAGGGATAAGTGAAGCGCATCCCCACAGCGATGCACCATAATAATTTGTCATGTCACGAGAAACGCCAATGAAAGAAGCACTTCTTAATGGGAACGACCAATGGTGTACTTTCAATACTCTCTCATCCCCCCCACAAATGTGAATAGGAACAAGTGCATGCGCATGGAAAAAAAGTTTCATACAACTTGTATCATGCATGTACACGCCGCAAATCCCATTGAGACTATCAGCGAGTGATTGCAACACAATAAAGTCCTTAATTGAATTTATACAGAAGATTGAGAGCAGAGTGCGGAACGGAAAAGTTGTCCGGGATTTAGTCAACTGAGGGCAAGAGAGTGGCATGAGGGGTTAAGAGAGAGATCACTTCTTCAGGTTCTGTTCTTTACGATTTAATGATAGAATAAGATTTGCTAAAGATTTACATTCAATTTGAAGCGCTCTCAGAGTTTGGGTCTCGAGAAAATCATTTGATTTTCTCAATCACAAACATTGCCCGATTGTGGCAATACTTTTCTCAATATTAAATCTCTTCTTTAAAGCACTTCTCTTACTGCTCCATCATCCCACATCTTCATCCTCATCCTATATCCAATCACTTGATCCTCCTTTGCTTTGCATTGCATTGCATTTCTCAGTAAATTGAATTGTCGCCTGAGCAGTGAAGTGTGTGATTTGATTTGATATGTATACAGAGAGTTATTACTGTTATACTCACACCATGGTTATTATAACCCTGCGATATGCACGCATTTTTCTTTCACGCGTGAGACAACATTAAGTTAACTTTGTGAAGAGATACGCACTCATGAATGGCACTGATTGAGTATGCAAATTGAGAATAGATTTGGCGTAAACTGTGAACAGAGACACGTATACAGAGTTCGGAATCCGATACGCTCCATGATGCCACAGTTCCCACGATCACACATTTGATGGTAATAAAAAGAATTGATCATTGCGAGAGATAAACCATTGTTGGGGCAAAGCATTCAATAATCATGCAATGGTTTTTGATTCAATTCAATACATTGATTGGAAATAACGATTTATATGTTGTCATAAGACATAAAATTGTATAAATATGTATTAAACGATACTTTAAAAGAGATATGATCTCTGTTAAAATCTTAAGATGCAATAATTTTACGCTCTTAAAAAGATGATCAATTACAATATGGGAATTGATGCAACTGTTTTGTAAGAAGTTTGTTTTCATACATTCACATGATACTAAACGGGATTATCCCTTAAAGCGGATTTCATTACAATTATATTGCATACAATTGGATCGTCATTGAATTGAATGACCGCAATGGAAGGGTCATAATGACGCATAAACACACGCGTCACTCTCCACCTGTTAATTCTATTTCATTGCTTTTTGGTTGGATTGTGATTCCTCTTTAAAAGTTAACAGATGTGCGATGCAAAACCTACAACAGGAGCACCATTCATGTGATTGTAGAAAAGAGAGACACAGGCACAAGTGCCTCAATGCTATTCACGTGCATTATTCTCCATAACAAAAGCAATCGCGGGTTAACTTTTCGCGTGCTCCACGGGGGAACATTCATCCCATTCCCGTATCTATAGATATATATCCCTCCCTCAACACGTCGACCAAAATATTCATGTATTTGGACATATGGCACTATATACTATCATATGATATAATCACAGACACATAATTACTTACATTATTAATTGATGTCAATAAATATAATGCGAACACACTCCTGTCACAGTCCTGTCCTTTCACTCGTTTGGTCTGTCGCATGCCGATTCCGTTTTATGACTGCGTTTATGTCTGATTATTTCTGTCGCGGTCAATAGTAAATGCGCTTTACAATCGGAACATAAATAAAGCATTTTTAAAGGATCATATGCATTGGACTCTGATGATGGTTCAACATCAGCATCTTTATCATTATCTTTGTTTTGTATATGTTCAGTGATAAATTGACATTTTTCCCGATGACGGACCTGTTCAAGAACTGAGGCAACCATTTCTTTATTGCAATTGGGACATGTCCATAGTTTTTTAATGTGTTTTACTTTCGAATGATCGGTTTTTGATAAACTAAACAATGGATTAATAATTATGAATTAAACAAAAATGTTTAAATTGTAAATACTTTTAATTACCAATTATAAGTTAAATAACTATTAAATTGGAGACCGCCTTTAGTGGGATTTGGAGGATATTTCTCATCATCTGAACATTTCTTAAACACTTCAATACGTTTATTGATGTGAATGTCCTCATGGCCTTTGCCTTCATACAAATTCTTAATGTCCGCGGGTAAAAGACGTCTCTTGGAATGAAGTATCTCAGTCTGAAGCAAAGTATAGATTCTTTTGGTCAATTGTGTCTGCATTTGTATCAATTCGCGACTTCGTGCGGGTTTATCACCATCATCATTATCAAACTTTTCGAAACACTCTAAAAACACAAATGACATATCAATATTTCAGCACAACTATAGAATGGATAAAACAAATGTATCATGGTATAATGATAAGTAAAGTATATATAAGTAATATCTGTATGGTGTATCAGTGTATCTGTTGTAATGAATGATGTGACATACCCTCAAACACTTTGTGCAATAACTCGTGCCATAAATCACGAACTGCGAGTGACTGTGATATAAATTTTTGCACATCTTCGGTCGATGGAAACTGCAGCTCCAACCAACCATCGAACACGACCCTCATGAGAAATCAATCAAACTATTAACGTGTATTCATGTATACATGTATTATCATGTATTCATATATGCATTTATGACATATTAATGACTTTGGAGATATTAAGAAACTCTGAAGAGATTTTTGTCAATAAAACGAATATTCATGTCATTGGATGTTTTTTTTAAAATGTAATTCTTATAATGACATAAGTAATTATTTAGAAAAAATCCAAATGTATACTTTAGAAATTTAATAATAAATTTGTATTGTAATAAAGTTATATATTTTAATTGAAAAGCATTTGTTTTGCATTTGATTATTTCTTTTTCACATTTAAAATAATTATATGAATATTGAAAAAATCGCCATAATATGCCATAAAAGATTAAAATAAAATAAAATAAAATAATATTATAAAAATGAATGCATACCGTGTAAAGTCGTGATTCGTATCAATATAATGTGAGACGAGAAATAGAACATGAGCTGCAGAGACACGAATACAATTGCAAAGATAAGGTTTTGTCGTTTCCAATAATGAGACATAAGCAATGAGCTGATGTTTAGTGCTTAACGGTGTGAGACTGCGAAATCCCTTTATTTGCTCAGTGTGTGTGTGTGTCAATTTAAGATGATCGGGTTCTGTCGCAAATACACCATTCGGATGTAACACTACAAATGGCTTCGCCTGAAACATGTATATATAGATTCATATGAAAAACAAAGAGATGATCATATTAAAAGTAATCATACGAAAGTGGTATGTAATCCCCTCAAATACATTCCCAATTCACTTAAAAGGGAAGTAATTAATTGCTGATACTCTGATCTCAGCAGTTTATAACCCCTCATTGTGGTGCTATTCAGTTCTATATATATATATATATATTTATATATATTTATATGTACCTTCGTATGGAACAATTGATCAGAATCAATTTTGTATGAGTTATGCTCATCTGCGATTGCGATTTGAGGATACAATCCGCATGAGAGGATCAGTTTCATCAGTGTAATATCACGATGAGTGTATGCTTCACTCGCGGATTTTAATGCCTGTCAATGGGAGGAAAACATAAAAGAAGAGAGAGAAAGCATTAGACACACTCAATGCTTTACATCATTCATTGGTAATCCTCTGTGTGTTAATCAATTTTACCTCAACCTGTTTACGATCGTGGGATAATCGAAAATCAACATCTTTTACATCAATTTGATTATCGTCATCCGCATCTTCACCATCGCGTTGTAATTTAAGCATTCGTCGTCTTCGGGGTGCACTTCGTTCATGTGTTCTCTTTAGTTTTTTAAGTTGAATGAGTTCTCCGTGACGACGTATCCGATCAGCGCTCGTACTTTCTGATTTCAAATCCCATTCACCACTCGTGTCTAAAAGTCCCGCGTCTTTCATCAAATCTTTAAATTGTTTTCTCAATTTTGTAATTTCATAAAATCTCTGTTCCTCCATTCCTCTCTTTTTGCACCATTTCCGTGAATCATGAGTTTCTTCGGCTTTCACTTCGAGCCATTTGTTGTATGCATTTAATAAAGTAAAGGGATCTCCGTGATCCGACTCTAAAGGGCGTCGTGAGGTCAGCACATCATTATCTCTGAATGAGCGATTAGTTAATGGCGATTGTACACTCATTGAAGCCGCAAGTGATAGAATGGGTTCCGTCAAATTAAAAACCGATCCGAGAATAAGCATTTTGCCAATTGTTATATCAACGGGTAAACGTGCCAACATCGTACCCATTGGCGTTAGTAATTCATCACTTGTTAATGCCCCTCTTTCTTTGAGACTCTGCAGTGCTTCTTCAATGCTTTGTGCCGATGGCGGTTCGAGAAATGGAAATTTTCGTGCATCGGGTAAACCCATCGCTATCATTTGCAAAAGTAATGAATCCAAAGGGACTCTCCGTATTTCCGGTGTTGAATACGACTCAAGTGATTCATAATCATCTTTAGAAAAAAATCGAAAACAAACTCCGGGCCCCGTGCGTCCGGCACGACCCTTGCGCTGTTCTGCAGATGCTTTACTGATCCAAAACTCCTGAAGACTCTGTATTCGGCATGTGACATCATTCATTACGGGATTATTTTGGGACATCGCACTCGTATAACTCATTTCTTTGACTTTACCCGAGTCCACAACAAAACGTACGCCATCAATAGTTACCGATGTTTCGGCGATGTTTGTGGATAATATACATTTACGAACTCCTTCAGGAGACACATCAAACACTTTATCCTGTTCTTCAATTGACAATGTGCTGTGCAATTGTAACACAATCCATCGCTCTGTTTGTTGTGCATACACATGTAATACATCCGCAACGGTGGTGATTTCCTTGAGACCACTCACAAATATCAATAAATCACCACGTTCTGTTTTTGGATATTTTTCATCAATTAACTTAAGAATGCGCAAATATGGCGCCGGATTAATTCTCGAGGATTTTGAGGACATACTTAATTCTTCTTTTGGAATTGGATAATAATTCAATTCAATGGGATAGAGTCGTCCGGGGACTTGAATCACGGGACAATTGCCGAAGTATTGGGAAAAGAGTTCAATATTAATTGTCGCGGACATTAATATTATTTTAAGATCCTCTTTTCGCTGATGAATCAAACATTTGGCAATTCCCAACAAAAAATCACACGAAAGATGTCTTTCATGCACTTCATCGAGTATTAGAACTTTGTAATTTGATAACATGGGATCAGATGCCACTTGACGCAGCAAAAGACCTTCGGTGAGAAATAGTATTTTGGTGTGTTTTGTTTTGCTTTTATCGAACCGAATCTGATACCCCACTTCAGTGCCGAACTCATTTAACGTTTCATAAGCAACACGTTTACGCAATGATATGCACGCGATTCTTCGCGGCTGTGTACAGCCAATGGCATCATAACCGTCGTGAAGTAAATACTGTGGAACTTGAGTTGATTTTCCACAACCGGTGTCACCAGCAATTAGTATTACAGAATGGGATTTAAGTGCCGATAATATATCATCTTTGTATTGATATATCGGTAAATCTTTTTGCATTTGTCTCAACTTTTCCAATGCTTTTGCTCTTTGTTTTTCGAGAAAATCTAAATACAGCATTGCGATTGTACGAAATTCATTAATACGATCTTTAGTCAATGCATAAAGAGGATGATAATCATCATTGTCTAAAATGCATCCCTTTGTGGACATTAAATATTCGATGTCACTCCATTCATCAGGAATTGTCATATTCGCGGGCATTTTCTTTAAAACATTTAATTTATTATTATCTGACGTTTGTTTGTCTTTTAATGCTTTCGCGCGCATTGTCTGATATCGACGCAAAAACGGCCAAAAATCTTCATGCTCTTTGCTTCCGATTTTTACCTTTTCAAAAGTGCCGAAGAACATGCGATTGAGAACGTGTTTGTGACGTGAGAAATTAAATTGTCCGGAACTATCATCAAACTCTGCACGTTCATTTCGATCTCTTTGA
>JAQIWM010000159.1:0-12650 GCA_034695285.1 Eniochthonius minutissimus | reverse complement strand
AATACCATTTTGCGTTTATTTAATTAAATATTTCGATTTCAGACTAAATTTTGACGAAATTTCATTGTACAGTTCATTATATTTCCCCCTTTGTAGTGCAACACTAAGGGAAGATGAAGTTAATCGAAAAACTATCCCCCATATGGATCTGGATCTTGTACATGACTGATATAGTATATGCAATTCCATAGAAAAAAAAGGAGAGAGAAGCCCATCATCATCCCGATCTGATCTGTGAATCAGTTCGTAACTTTATTTCACTGAACAGCATTCTCAAAAAGGATCATCATCATCATCATCATCATGAAGAACATGGAAGTTATCCTCAGGGCGGTTTTCAACTTTATTACTACGGTCCGCTGCGGCTGCCATTGGAGTGCATTATCATAAAGAGGGAGACTCTTTATCTCTTCGGTCTTTTTCTATTTAATGAGCTTATTTGTAAGGGGCGACTATGCCCAGCAATTCATTCCCAACAAGAAACAGACCTCCATGTTAATTATCTCAAAGACGGGGCTTTTAAATTATTACATATCTCTCTCTCTAATAGTCAATGAAAGTTCTTATCTCATTTAACAGTCTCATATATGAAGGACGGTGTTGGATCTTTTATGCATGTTTGAGTCTTTTGATCACTTAAGTTATTAAAAGTGATACTCAAGTAAATGTAAGGGGGAGATATTATTAAACAATATATACTTATGTATACTAGTATACAAGTATACACAGTGTACTTACTTTATACGTGTTCGGCAAACCATATTTAGTTGCAATAAATTTCTTCAGGTGCAATACTGATAGTCCCGCAGGACATAAAAGATAACGTCGCTGTGTATCCTGTAATAATAAATTACAATTAAAATGATAATAATTAATAATAAAATAATAATAATGATAAAAAGTTAGACATAGATATTTGTTTTAAATGCATAAATGCATTATTTTGAATGCATAATGCATTGTTTTAAATGCATTGTTAAGTAACTTACCGATTCACTGACTTTTTCGCTCTGTTGATTGACAGGAGTGGTGCGATACCCATTCTCAGGAATTTGGTTGTCTCTGTAACAGAAAGAAAATAATTGAGAGAAAACATTTGTTAATCACTCTTTCGTTTTTAGGGAAAGTGTGAGGATATCCTGCTTATACAGTACTAGTACACTGTGCTATTCATTTGCCTTATGAGGAAAAACTAGTGAGTGCAAAAGATTGGAGAAAAAAGAACAGACAGACTGAGAAGTACAAAAGTAGAGTATGTAATCAGCGGAAAAGTGCAACGTCAAGAGTATGATGAGAATCATCACGCGCGAAGATCATGGGAGAGTATTTGAGAGGAGAGAAACAAAACTTTTTGTGTGTGTGTTTCTCTCATGTGTTAAGGTTCACGTTTCTACTTAAAAATTGGCAAATGCTAAATATATCCCAATTGGTGAAAGACGCAGGAATGGTGATCATTCATTATAATGTCAACATACGAATAACTTAAATGCAAAGCAAAAAACATAACATACCAAATATTAAATATTTCGCTTTTCCTATTTTATTATCATAAAATTTATTTCGCTTATTCATAGAGCGGTTTTATTTATTCATTAATTACAGATAACGATTGATATGTTTATATGAGAAATAACGCACATGGATTTGATTGAAAGGAAAAAAGGTATGGCCTATGGTCTTGAGGCATCAATCACCCCAAAAGCAAATTCCCCTCATAATAACCTTCCGGATAACCTCACAAGCGTTGGTTATGTAATATTGCACCAAAAGTTGGCACAGAAAACACTGGTATCAGTGAGAGCAGTGTCAATATTGATATTGAGGCCTCCAATACGAGGGTACTTTACTACACGCATCAACTGCCATTTAATATGAGTGTCATCCCCTCACTGAAGCATTCTCTCCCTCCTCCTTTTTTCCTGATGACCGTACTCATCTCTTATACTCATCCCTTATACTCATCCCTTAGTTAATCGCATTCCGAACACTCTCATAGTATAATACGTGAAGGTTTTGCACTCTCTCAGTCTCAAACGCGCTCTCCCATGAGAAGAGAAACCCGTGATATTAGAGTAAAAGAGGAGGATGCGGCGCAGATATACATTTCGTATGAACTATGCAGATACAGATAGACATTTGATTGCATCACTATGCTCAAGTGACATCAGCGTGATTGTAAAGAACAAGTGAAGTCGATTATATAAAAGGAATGAGTGGCATCGAACTCTCTCCTCCGATCTCTTTACTGAAGGCCATTGAAAATCACTCTCATGTGATCCATTGCAGTATGACAATGGCATCGCTATGCAATGGCAGTGGAATGGCAGTGCGGCGATCGATTCTATTGTTGACAAAGATCCCCGACGAAATACTGATAATGTATTTTATACTTTTATTTGCGATCGAATGCTCCCAAAATGAGTGTTCGAACTGCGACCCAAAACTCCTCCCAATGGCCATCAGCAACGAATGGGGCATGCCTCTTGAATGAGGGTCTCAGTTCGACTCCATCGATGGGAAGCGATACAAGGACTCTCCCACAACGAGACCAGTCTCTTCACTAGTACTCTTTCAATGTTATCCCTCTTCTCCCCCTTTCAGCAGCAACTTTCACAAAAGGTTCCACTCCGGCATCCGGGAGCAGCTTTCGCCTCTACACTAATGCTAATACCTATCTTTGGCTCCACTTCGGTCTCAACTCCCCTTTGCGCGCCTTCATGCATCCCGTTAAAAAATAAACATTAACTTCAATACATAGAGTATACTGAGGGCGAACCAAAGAGAGAATGAGAGAGAACTGACCATGAAAGAGAGCATGGGAGAGAATTACCATTCTATGAAAGACTCTTTCAATGGGAGAGAGCATTTGTGCACGCAATGCTAACAGCCTAATGTTACTATGGAATGGGAATAGAAACAGCTTATGTTTTATTGGCAGAGAGAGAAGTGAGAGAATGAAAAACAAGAATGTAAAAGAGTGCGACACGAGTGTGCCTATGGAGGGATCCATCAGAGTCTAAACTGTGATGCTATGCCTTAACTATGAAACAATTTAGAGCGCGTCTTTGCCACGGGACGAACCCATTAACATATATTCTACAAAAAGGGGGCAAAAGGGGCTATTTATTATTGGGCACTACGCAATCACTATCGACGTGATGCATATTTGGCACATAATAACCAACACGATGTACATTTTATACGGTGACACGTGCACCATTAATGACATTCAATGCAATATTAAATTAATGGCAACACGCACCGGATCATTATTAAGTTATGCATTAACCAATTGATTCATTCTCAGAGATGATGAATGTATTACATTCTCATCAATGGCATAGTAATAATAAGAAATATGTTATATTGTGTTATACTGTTATACAGTGCAATGCAATGTCATAATTCAGTTGCCAATTGAAAGAGCAAAGCCTTCGGAGTGCCCTCCTAATGTTATCTGAACACACTTCTTTCCCATCACTTCACAAAGGGTCTTATAATTTAGCAGGATGTAGATGGTTACACTCTACGCGAGTGATTACTAGTGAGTCAACGCCAGAAGCTGCTGCAGCAATAAATGCACCAACCAATGTCTGGAGCAAAAGTTAACTCTGTTGCCAGAGTTACATAACTCAGCAATTCTTTTAGCATAAGATAAAAGTGATATCACACAGAACAAGTACTAGTATAGTGTATATATATCTGATAATTCACTCACCCGTATCCGTATTCAAGGGATAAGCTAATTTTATCATGCGGCATATAAAACATTCGGTGTTCAGGGATTTCACCACGATCTTCAGCGGTTGTTTTGTCGGCTGAAAATAAATTACATGTGAAAAAAGTGGGGAATTAGAACATAGTAATACATAGTAATTCAGAACAGAGCATAGTTCTTAAAGAAAAGAATACTCTTTTTTATAACAAAAGCATGCATTAATATAATAAAATTTACACATTTAATTGTTACGCGCTCAGTGTATACTTTAATCATTATTTATAATTTATTAATGAATTTGTTGAGTAAAAAATGGATAAATTTTGATAATTGACGCAAAGATTATGAATTGAATTATTAAATAAAATAATTTTACATAATAAGGTATGGAATGAGATAATAATAATAATATAAAAAAGGAACACACCTGCTTCTGTATTATTGCTGTAGAAGTCTCTTCTTCGCTGCATTTCGCCTGAAAGGGAATCGTAATGATAATTAGTGTCTGTGTGAAAGTAGTGAGTGTGTGTGTAGTGCGCTAAAGCATTATTAGATTGAGGTCTGAGGTCTTTTCGCCGTCTCCCAAATGCACTGACGAATAATGAATAAATAAAATGAATGCCGCTCAAATGATTGCATTCAGTTTGAGACGAGTGAAGCCAATCAGTCAGTCAACCACTGTATTACGTCTCAAAAATAGTTTAGATATTAGTTGTGCCTTTGTCGACGATGTAGTGATACCCCTAATACAACTATGCCCTAATACTACTATGTTTTGTCCCTCTCTTTCGCTCATGGAAACGGCTGCAGCTAAACCCTAACGCAGGCTATCGCTTCAATACTAGAATTGAATTTAACTCACAGTGAAGCACTTTTGTACACGCACAATGCATTAAATGGATGAATAACAAATGAGATAAACTGATTTCTTTCGATATTTCCATATTGGGTATTGGGCGAAGCGGTGGTATATTTTCGTTTTTTACTTATATTATTTATAGATATGTCTAAAGGGATGGAACTTACTTTTAAACACATCAGGTACCAATTTGTATACAAGATCTTGTAGTATTTTGTCAGATCTATTGTGTTAAAAGTAAAACAAAAAACATGAATATATTATAATACAATTGTATCATTTGATAAGAAAAGGTATTAAATAATAAATGAATGTGTGGGACGGTATTAAATTTGAATAATAATATTATATATATAATAATAATATATCATAAATTACCGTATACTCGTCAGGGGCTTTGTTTTATGAACCTGAGTATCGCATATTGGACAACACTTTCGGGTTTCCAAAAATTTTACAATACACGATCGGCAAACTAAATGATAGTAATGAAGAAAAACATGAAACATTATATTACAACAATCATTAGAATGTTACCATTAAACGCAATAATAATAATAATAATAATAATATAATGTCATTTTATTTTATGATGTTTTTTATATACATATATGTATTATATACGTATTGTATATGTATATGCATGTGTCTTATACTGTGATAGTGTTGCATAAGTCAGTGTCATTAATCTCTTACACGAATGCAGACATTCTATGATAGTGGATGCATCAATGAAGTATCCTCCGCACAAAACGCAGGTGAGTTGTGCATTAATATCAAGAATTCGTGCTCTTTTACGATTTGATGGAACTGCTCCGACTGATGACGATGATGATAATGGCGAAATGGTAGATGATGATGATGGAGATGCATGATGATCATGTTCGCCAACTTTTTGTTGGGACATTGCGCCAAATGACACCACAATTATGTCTTATTATATAAAGGATGAGTGACTCATTAATTAATGTGATATGATTATGGGGGTCTCGTGATTGTTGTATTAAACCATAGGCAATGAACTTCTAAAATGCGCGTGTTAAAAAATACACAAAGGAATGAGATTATTAAATGTGTGAATTTTAATAGGAATAGAGAATGAGTGAAAGTTATTGTTCGAAATGCGAAATTCGGCATAAATAATTGTTTAAAATTAAAGCTTTGCGTGTCTCATACAAAATTACAATATTTTATTTGCATTCATACTTTTTATTAAATCCATTTATAGGGCAATTAATAGTGTTATAATAATTGAACAGTGAAAATGTTATATTCCAGTTAACGCCTCAATATCAAATAAAACGTGCTGCAATATCAATACGCAATACAAATGATAATACAAATGATAAAAGAAAATAATAATCAAATTGTGTATGTCTGTGGTATATACGTCAATAACACCATTTCACTGCAGCTGCTAATACAGTTAAAGATAAATGTCAGTTAAATGCAAAAATGGTAAAATGGAATTTTTCTCATCAATACAATGATATGATGCAACACAATCTAACTCAGTGAACACATAGTGACAGTATAGCATTATATCTTGTTTTTGGCAAAGTTTAGGGCTGCTGCTGTTAGAGTGCGATTACATCCAAGAGTGAGAAGAGTGCCATTACCATGGCAACAATATTGAGTTATGCAGCATCAGCGCATCGCATTGCATAGCATAGCATCGCTTGAGAGAGAGAAGAGAGAAGGGAGAGAGAGAGAGAGAGAGAGAGAGAGAGAGAGAGAGAGAGAGCTCTAAAAGAAGGGAGTGCAATGTATGCACATGTATGCCTTCCATCATTTGAGTGGTACCATCAGTTCATGCCGAAGGCACTATGGCAGTAATGCTGATGCATTTGTATGGATATATGGACATGTGCCTGCGCATAAACGGGAAATATTTTTTGACAGAGAGTAAAATAACGCGAAAGTGGGTTAGTGACTAGAGTTAGTGACTAGAGTTAGTGACTTAGCCTTAGCGTGACTGAATCGCACTCTCACTTATTTTTCGCTTTTGATTCAGCATCACATCGCATACACACTTTAGTATTCAGCTTTAGCTTTTCTATGGGCATTAACTTCCTTAAGACGTAAAATCAGTTTGAATCTCTTAAAAGTAATATATTAAATGCCTTTTGGCATGAGTCTGACCGATTGTGTGAAGAACGGAGTAATGAAATCAATTGAAATCATTGGGTCGACAAATCACTTAATCATCCACTCATAAATGTGTACCAATTTTTTGCTTTTTCTTTTAAATTGGATCATGTTTAGAAATTTATTTCTCTTTTTTAATCCAATCATAAATTAATTTTATGTGAAAAATAAAAATTATTATAAAAGTAATAAAATTAATGAATAATTTTAATAATAAAGCAATTAACAATAAACTAGTAAAAGAGGTAATTAAAACCCTAATCTCACTTTAATTCGGGGGATAGAGTTTTTATGAACTGAAAAAGAGTAATTTATTACATCAATAAAAGTATTATTCTCTAATTATATATTGGCGTGAAATTGAATACGAAGTTACTTTAACATGATAAAAGTGATGATTGATGATAGTTATGAGACGATACTAAAATTATATACGACACCCCAATAATATTCACATAGTACCTAAATACGCAATTCGTTGCATCATAGTTTAGGTCGCGTCACATTGGAATTGTGATCACAATCAGAGGTAAATGTAGTAAATAGTAAATGTAGTAAATGTAGTTCGTGATCACACAATGAGCATGCTCAATAATGAGAATGAGAGTTAAATCTTTACATTTGTGCCTACGTATGGACCTCCTGAGGCTGATGATGGTGCTACTGATGCAACACAAAATAACTTTTCACACGCACACACACGCATTAAGTTACTACACACATACCAAAAGAAAAAAATTTCATCCAAAAATAAGTTATCCAAAAGTTGGTGTTCAATATGCTAGTAACTTAAGCGCCACTTGAAAATGCGGTACGGAATATACAATGCGGTTGGGATATTCAAATTGACCACCACCACTACTATGAGCTGTACAACCATCAGTAACACAAACTCATAACACCTTTGCATGTGCGCCACACACAGATGCGTATATCCAAATGAAAGCACATGCAAATGACAGGCAAATATAGTAGTATAGGGGCAATCATATTTCAATACGCGGAGTATTCGTTGTGTTTTTCATGCTTTTGGGAGAATGACTGAAGCAAAGAGGGAGAGGGGAGAGACGGAAAAGAGAGCATGAGGGAGACGTGCTGAGTGAGAGAGAGAGCATGAAAAAACCCATCATCATACCCAAAGTATGAGAGAGAACGGGAGAGCATGAAAGCGTGTGAGAGAGTATGAAAAAGAATGGGAGAGTGTGAGAGAGTATGAGAGAGAATGGAAGAGAATGGGAGACGAACTATGGACTCCACTGGTGAAAGAGCACCTGCCTTAATTCTCAGTTAAGTTTAGCATTCACTAGTCACTAGCACCAGTGGGTTGCGTTGTTCAACTCATAGCTTATATGCTTGAGGGGGGAATAGGGTCTGCAATAGGGTCTGTAGTTTCAGCCTCACAAATACTCTGTCAATATATTATTATAGGCTTCGCTCATGAGTACAAAAATAATTTCACAATAATAGATAATGGTAGAGCAATAAATTGGTGGATGATGGCGGATGACAGTGACAATCGAAGAGGACGAGGGCTGTAAGTGAGAAACTGGTGACCAAATGGCAGAAGAAAATCAGAAGCAACTAGGGGCTGGTTTCAAGATTGACAATCCTCTGGAGACACTAATAAAGCAACAGCCGTTAAAAGTTTCTCTATAATTTGGTCAAATGCCTAATGTGGTAGTTAAGTATTGCGGATATCAAAGCAGTGAACCCCATTGGGCACCCCACTGACTAAGCCACCTTAGTGCTTACCCTTAAAAGTCACTGAAACTAACACCACAGGAATCACTAGGAATCATAAGGATCACTATTTCCTATTTGGCAAAGAGTTTCCTTTCTGTGGAATCGATGTCAACATTGAGAGTGAAACACTGATAAACAAAAATTGCCTTTAGTCGTAACTAACTACTTCCAGTGAGGTGCGTATGGCATTGAGAAAGTCAATGTTAAAACGTTAATATGCATTCCTCAGTGCTTTAAAGTTTATCAAAAGTCACACACACGCATACACATGCGAAAAAAGAGGATAAATGAGACACACATTTTGTTGTGTCTTTAGTGTATTGAGTCTTCAGTGTATTTGCGATTCCAATTGACGCCCACACTTAGGTTCACTTCGCATTTGAAAGGCAAAGGACAAGAGGAGTATAAAATTAGCACAAATAGAGCTGCTCTAAGGTTATTGTACACACATTTGAGATGATACTTTGTATGTGATACTTTCAATGTGATATAAGTACTGATATGAGGAGAAAAAAGACAGACACTCACACATGAGCTAAAATAAGAGAATAAAGAAAAAGAGAAAGAGACACACACCACAAGAGAGAGAACAATCGATTTTCGCATGAATGACACCAAAAACTTCGTATACTTCGCATGCCTTTTCAATAGTAGTTTTGTGTCTGTACCATTGAAGGGCATTGCATAGTGTAGTTATAACACAGAGGGATTTCACTGCAATTTGCCACAACAACATGCAGTAACCAGTTGGTGAATATAAAACCTTCGCTTACCTTTTTTTTTAAAGTCAAGAGTTCAGTCACACTATATATATATAAGACTTTCATGTAAGACTAGTATTTGAACATCACAAAAAACTATACAATCATCTGTCGGTATTATTAAAACTTGAATCTTATATAACGAACTGAGAAAATAGAGACGCTCTTATATCTCTTTTGCCAATAATATGCTTATATTGCAACTTTCAACACACCGGAAACAGTATACGCTAAACACAGACACTATCTCATAACTCTACTCATACATTATTATTAACACTTTTCCATAATCGGGATCAGTATTGAATTACCGGAGTCAATACATATACAATGTGTATGTATATCAAACATATTTTGGTCAATGAATGTAACTTTGATACGAGACTGATGAAAAAATGAAAATAAATATCATTTGAAATGAATGAATAAATGAACCAATAACTAGTGAAATATTAAGACCCAAAGACCACCGTCGATAATAAAGTTAATAGGAAAAGGTTTGAGACCCTTTTACTAAAGGGATACATTAGGAACGGTTTAATTAAATGCATGTGTGAGCGTAATATTGTGTGCGTCGCCCGATAAAAGGTCAATAAACTGAATGCCGAAAATGAATAGACCCTTATACTAAACATTACATGCATATGTCTCTTTCACCATTACAGATATAACTCAATTAATGACAAACTTTTATTATTGCGGAAATTTATTAATTTACAATGAAAATATATATGTATATCCCTATCTCCACTGATATTAGGGATTAGGGCAATTCAACAATGTTATGCCATTCTGATAGAGGTAAAAATGGTAACTCAGCTCTTCAAAAACTAGTGATATATATATTCAACCCAAATGTGTATATATACATACATATATATGTCATACAATACGTATAAATATCAATAAATGATTAGGAAAAAACGTCAAAATGAAATCAGAAAAGCGTAGCATTGGATCAAAAACTAGTAGTAAGCCGCAACTCACAAGTTTGTGAGTGCGGCGCAACTGCACTAAGCGAGAGATGCGTACACATTTTCAACGGCATTACCATTCACTCATTCCCGTGTGAGCGTTTGGCTCTCACTCCGCGATCACCACAACCAACTCATTAAAGTGTTATTATTTCACAATTAATAACTTATCATATCTAAATATACACTAAAATCACTTATTAGCATTACTAGTATCGGATAAAAGTCTTATTAACCACGACATTCATACCAATCGTGAGATATATGAGATTAAAGATACAGCGGAGATCATCTCTATTAATGCAATGGTAAGGGTATGGCTAAAGTAACACTGCAGCTGCTGATAGTATGAGAGGATCAATGAAAAGCATTGGGAATAGTTCTTTGAGAACATGGAATATTTGAGAGATTATCGTTTTCGTGTAAAGTAAATCATATATATATATATCTGATAGTGTGACAATTAAATAAATTGTCATTAATAAAATAATTATATGAAAAACTTTGATACAAATTATAAGTTTTAAAAAAATAGGATTAAACACTTCTCTAATACATTAATATATATACAATTTTCAGTTGTTTTAAGTTAATTATCACCTCGGATGTTGTTTTTACTATTAAAAGAACTTATATTATATATATATAATATATATTTTGAGTGAATTTTATAATATAAAATAGTGTAATGTCCATCATATGCATTGTAATTGATTGAGAAACAATCATACTGATGACGGTGCCACTATCATCTAATCACTGATACATACATATGAAACACAAATACAGCGCTATATATAGACAATGAGATTATTAATGAGCACAAAAAACGGTCTGAAAAATGCTGCTCACATACACCCAAATTTACATCGGGTGTTAACTTTTTAGTTGAAAAGATACCCCAAAGACAGGAATATTCGTAAATTTGTAGACTTTGTTAGTGATTTTAAAGAAAAATTTAAAGATATTTGCCCTAAAAAATGACTTATCTCAAAGCGGATGCATACGGCATACGGTATCGCGAGCGAAATGTGCTTTGAGTATTCACTCACTTTTGGCCAAAATAATAATAACTCTCATGTAACATCGTAACATGTATTACCGCTTCTCACACACGCCAAATACAAACACATATATATACGGTTCGAGTCTCATCGCTTCACAGCAACACACAGTCGCACATACACAGTCTCACCCTCAGCCATTTTCTCACTCTTCGCAATTCCTCACTGAAAGCGCTGATCAGCAGCACTCTATTAATTGCAAATTACTCGGCAATAGTTAATGCCAGAATGAAAGTAAGCACATTACCGTTTAGCGGAGATGTGGAACTTTCCATACATACCTTAATATGGTTCGGGCGTCCACTTTTTAGTGACCAAATGGTGTGTCAAAGATTAGGTAATTGTACGGCTTTGACTGTGCTTCAGTACCACAGAGTGTATTACAGTGAATACATATACATTGGTTCGCACACTGCAACTATGCCAACAGCTGCATACTCTGCCACACATACACTGTTCCCCAACGCTCATATACTGTTCCATGGCTTTGCTTCTGCCCTTCTCTATCTTCGACCGTCAGTTGTTTTCCCGTTCTCTGATTGGCCCATCGCTACTCACGTGAACTTTTTTCACAACCACTTTTGTTCGCTGCTGAAACTGGCAAATAAAGCGTTATGTCTGTCGGGGCCTTTCTAACTAGTAAGTAACTAGTAAGGGCGATATGAAGCACTGTTGAAGTTTGGCTCAAGCGGAGTGAAGTCTTAACATCTCTCCGAAACTATTGCATCGCATTACTGCACATTCAAAACGCTTTTTTGTCCAAATCATCATCATGGTCATGGTGAATAGAGTCTATTACATGCATTCGTGTTCAATACTAGTACCATACTAGTACCAAATTTCAAACATTATCAGCAATTATTTCCATATGATCGCCTTCATTCCAAATTAAACATTTCGAAACTAACAATAGTATAATAGTATTTTTTCACATTTACTTACAAATATATGTACATTAACAATGGCAATTATGTTACTAGTTAATGATATAAGAATTAAGATCATATTTATAGTTATCCATCATCAGTCTCGGGAAAATCCCAATGTCAAAAGTATCGGTATAATTTTTATAATCTTATGATGCTTCTTTTGTTCTTTGTCTATCTTTTAGAACACTTTCATTTACAATGTTTAATATATTACATTTAAACAGTTTAATTATGATTCAATAATGTATTGTAATGAACAATTTGTATCGTTCTAAAGTTTAGAGTCTAAAAAAAGGTTAAGACGCGGAAACAGATATACATTAAATTGAACACGTACCTATGAATGAAATCGTAGTTAACACGCAACGCATTTACTCATGTTCACTGCTTCTTATACTGTTAATGTCTACGGAAAGTCCTCTAACAACAGATTGGTCTTAACCCTTGAAATGAT
>JAQIWM010000158.1:0-12667 GCA_034695285.1 Eniochthonius minutissimus | reverse complement strand
TTAGATAAGATATAGTCCAATAAATGCTTAATAAAAGCATAGAATTTTCACATTTTTGCAAATTTTGGTCTAACGCCATTATCGCTGCCACAGCCTCAATTATTGTGTTGCCCGCTCCACACCACGTGGGGGTAAACCCGAAGGATGCATAAAACTAAAAACTAAAAAATAAAATAATTAATAATTAATCTGTAACGTTGTAATGCTGATATAACTGAAATTCAGCACTTTATATTATAGTGCTAAGGTTAAATAGGATCGGGCGGATTTTATCCCACGCGACCAGGCTGGATAGGTACATAGACCTAACAAGGCTAGGTATGGGCATAGCCCTACCTATCCTGTGCGAACCCGAGAGCCTAGCCACCTAGAGAGCATACGGGTGTTGGACCGAGGAGAGATCACGGCATGGAGGCATCCGGTCCGATTTTCATGAAGCATCACTCAAAAAATTGTTCACCACACCCGCTTCATATATATGTTCATGACTGGGAGGGTGAAAGCACTTGAATGAAGTGTCACTCACTTGGCCACGCCCACCCGTTTGGGAGTTATAAGCAAAAATGAAAAAAGTTGCTTTCTCTTTTAATTCGGAAATGGAATGAGATAGACCATTAGTTGCATATATCATTTGAATTAGCTCATCATGATCTATCCAATGATACCAATATCAAAATAGCTCAAAAATATTACCCTCCTTTCTAGTTACAAAGCCTATAGATATATTTTTAGTTTATAAAAAATAGACAAAATCCCATTTTAACTATTTAAGTTAAAGTTTAAGTTATACAACATTTATCATTTTTTTATGTTACATTTCAAATATTATGTAAGTTGTTTGTAAAAATATCTCAAATAATTTTTTAAAATTAAAACTAAAAATGGACAGTATTAAAATACTACCTCTCAATTTTAAAAATGTCTTGTATAAATGTTACATTTTAAGGTCTGGTTTTAACTAAAATAAATTTTTTTCACTGAGTAAAATGATCCACTAGTAATAAATGTCAAAGAATAACACTTTTTTAGTTTATTTAATTTATGATAACAAATGTTAAACTAACGATAAATCTATTATATTTTAATAAAATACCTCTATTAATTATCTATAAGTTGATACTATTCAATTTGTTGTATGTGGATCTGTATTGTGCCCCAAAGAATTGTCTCGAGTGTCATTTCACGACAATATAGTTATTTATTTTAAAATAAATTACACAATATTATAATTATTTTTTGTGATTATTAATGATGATATTAAAATTTTTTGCAGGAAGTGAATCTTCAATAACAAAAGATACAATTGAACACACATCTTTGATTAAAAATTCGCGATTATTTATAAAAAACTTATCAATCAGTTTTATTGATGGACCAGGTTTAGAAGACACCCGAGGAATTGACAATGATGCGAAAAATATATTGTGTCACAAGAGATTTTTAGAAACTCATCCTCAACTTGCATCTGTTAAACCAAATATAGTAATGATTACGTTAAGTGTTACAGACCACAGATTGGGCGGTGACAACAATACTGATACACCATTTGCACGTATGTTAAAAGCAGTGAGAGAATTTCTTGGCCCACAATTGATTGATGCACAACGCTCGAATGTGATATTTGTATTAACAAATTTTCATAGCCTCACACGTAAACGTGTATCAGAAATGCTTCCGGAACGTATTAATACGATAAAAATTTTATCCGCAAAATATTTGGGAGTAACTGATCCCCCTGTGTTTGTTACTGAAAATTATCCTGAAGAATACGATGATCTTACGAAAGACGAACATGGATGGTATCATTTACGAAATGGAGAAAAACACCCTTTAGCTCTATTTAATGCTTTAATTGAGCTTTGCAGAAAATCACGTGATCTCATTGGTGAGTAAAATATTTGGTCAAAAAGTACTAAGGGGACGCAAGACCCATAAAAATAAGATAAGGTTTGATTCAGATAGTACTCGATGAGAGCAGTCCAATTACATCCCTCCCACTTAGCTCCGCTCACCCATTCACAAGCCACGCTCACTTAACCCAGAAATACATTATCAAAGCCTTAGCCAGACTCGTCACGTCGGCCGCAGGTTGACGAGTCTGGAGATCATTTTAAAGGTTTTGTCATTGCTTAGGCCTATGGCCCGCCCCAAAATTTTTGTATTTTAATTTAAATTTTCAAATAAAAACAACTTATATATATATATCTCAAATTTACTGTTAAAAGATTTTAATAGCTTATAACTCCGCCCTTTTCATTTTTTATCATAATAAGTTATAGTGATCAATCAAACTCATTATAACTAACACAGGCATATCGGTCACGCCACTCTTATATTTTAATATTTAGATTAAAATTGCAATTTAAGGTATTTTTGAAAAAGTGGGCATGGCTCGTGAACGGGTGGGCGGAGCTCGATGGCAGGGACGTGGTTTGACTTCTCTCATCGAGTAATATCGGGTGCAACCCTCATTTGAATTTTATGGGTTTTCCGCCCCCTTAGTACACTTTAACCAAATATTTTATTTGAGAAAAATCATTGCATTCAAACATTATTTAACTTTATTACAATTAATGCTCAATTTCTTTAATTGTTTAATAATAAAATTAAAATTAATTTTTAACTTCGTATTTGCAGGTCAGGAGGCCATTTCTATGTATTTCTCTCAAAATAATAACGTGTCTGAAATACAACAGGGACACAGGTTTAACAATGCACAAGTTGAGATAGATAATAACTTTCAGGAAATTGTTAGCAAACTCGGCAATATCAAATTGGATGTAAGGGAATCAGAAATAATAACAAAACTTGAAGAGAAATTTAATGAACTTCCGGTTGAAAAACAACAAATTCTCGGTCCGTTAACACCGACATATGTCGCTTCATTTTTTCAATATAATAAAATTACATCGTGTAGTGATATGCCACAGGATGAGGCATTTCTTGAACTTTTTGTCAAATATCACAAACGCTCTGCTGATTTACTTCAATTCTTGCAAAATGCACTTAATATAAGAATAACAAAATTCAAAATTGAGCCAAAGGTAATTAAATCTATGCATTTTAATTTAATACATTTAATTTTGTGTGCATTTATGATTTTATTTATGTTTTATGCAATTCTATCATTATATATAAAAGTAACATTGTTGTATTTTAAAAATTATTGCAATAATGGTTTTCATAAAAATTTCTAATTTAAATTAATGCGTAAATTTTATGCGCAATATTTAAATATTTATAAATATATATCTTTAGATAACTTATAGCTTGAACTTTGTTATACATTACAAAATTTATTTCTAATTAATATTAAGCATTAATTTTAAAAAATCGACGAATGTTAATTCATAAAATTAATTTTAATGCATTTTTTCGATTTTTTCATTATAATATTTTTTTTAATTTCTTAATTTTATAATGAAATAATTAACATTTAACAAATAGTAAAAAATAGAGATATTCATAAATGATTTTGTTTTAAACGTTATTCAAAATTGAAAAATATGATTCGTTTTATTAATATTAAAAGCGATAGAATGATACAAATGTTTTAATTACTATTTTTAAAAATTTATAAATTTTATTAATAATAATAACTTATATTAGTGTTTTTATAAAATAGATATTGTTTAATTATATTAACATATTTGATAAAAAAATATATGAATGCGTACGCAATCGAAGCATTTTTTATACAAAACTTAAATTGAAATTAATTTGATGGATTAGGTTGGATTATGCTTTAATATTATGAACGATTCGATTCTTAGCAATTCAATTTATCAATTTAGTGGCAAAACTAAACAGACATGGGCAGGTTTTCAAATACCTGAAGAAGTGGATATTTATGAAGAAAATTCCACATTTGCGAGATGTGAACAATTCTCAAAAATGGAAGAATATATACAAAAAAGATTGGCCGATCTTAGTGTAAATGCTGATATATCATTTAATCGATTTAACATGTCAATTCGTAATGGATATTCAGTTTCATCATCATCACATTCGCAGAATTTTTCAGAAAAAACTTTATTAATTGAACGTCACTATTTTAAAATAACAATATACGAAGAAAAATTACAATTGAGCGATGGGTTTAAACGCGACGCTGATGCTCTTCCAAATTCATTTGACAAAAACGATGAATCAAATGTGAACAGATGGAAAGACTTTTTTCACAAATATGGAACTCACGTAATTAAAACTGCATGGGGCGGTGGTGCATGTGTTGCTACTGTCAAAGTCGTATCGAGTAATTGTAGTGAAGAGGATCTTCATGAACTTATGGTTCATATTGAGGTTTGATTATTTTATCATATAAAAAATATTTATTTAAATTGTGGAATATATTAGGAACGTTTATCGGGCGTTAGTATGGATGTAACTCACAAACATGAAACAACAAGTAACATTGAAAATTTACTTAATACATCAAGCATTAGTATGGAGGGAGGCAATCCAAACTATCATGTCACTAACTTGAAAGCGCTAACTCACGATAATAATAAAAAATGGCTGTCGTCCATTAAGCATAAACCATCAATATTAACAACTAAATTGGAATTAATTCCAATCAATATAATTGTTGGAGAATATCGTCCTGAGATAAGAGATTCATTCTCAATTTGTTACAAAGAGTTATTCGGTACTAATTTAAAATACATACTACAGAGAGAAAAAACAATAGAACCGAATGAAATGAGTGCCGTATCACGAACGGATCGATCTCTGAATACAGCATATATTTACCTTTTGGGTGTGACAGGATCAGGAAAATCTTCGACGATCAATTTTTTATTTGATAAAGAAATTTCTCCAACAGGTAATTATAGAAACTATTTATTTTTATAATTTAAAAGTTAATAAAAAATTCCGAATGATTGTAAAGGTAAATAAAAATATTATTCTGTATTCTATTTTATAAAAATATATGTAAAAGTGTAGCTATATTTATAGATAGGGATAGAAAAGGTCCGAAGGCTCAGGGGATCTAAATTTCGGCTAGAAGGGTCTCCCCTTAGTGTTTTTCGGACTTTTGTAAGCTTCAGGGGGATTTTACATCCAACCTGAACCCACTACTTTGCCATCAAAGTTTGTGAAGCATATTACATATAAGTTTAGTAATTTTTTATTTACTAATAATTAAAATTAAAAATTTTATTAACTATTGCACGTTCAGTCTCTGCACGTTAAAAGGTGTTATCTATTAAGTAACACACTTAATAAATAATTTTTAAATTGCATAATTTAGTTATAATAATGACTAAACATCAAATTAATAGTTGATTATAAATGGTCAATAATCAATTTTTACATCACAATATTAATTGATTCAGTAATGCAATTAATAATATAATTTAAATTATTTTTAAAAATATCAAAAAAAAAATTAAATTATACCATTCTATAAATTTTGCAAATTAAAGTTTGTTAATAATATTGCAGTTATAATTTATATGCAAATTAGATTAGTCCATGTTTCTATCTATAGAGTCAATCTTCTAAACAATTACCCATTTACAAGAACCAAAAAAGTGATATTTAAATATCTTCTATTATTTCTTTTACGGTAAATTTTTAATAAATATTAATGAACAGAGCCCACAAAAAATTCTTTTTAACTTAAAAAGTGTTAATGCGCAGTTTGAGATTTTTTCATTTTAGAGGATAAAAATTAAAAATACACACGAATAATATATTATAATTCAATTTTATTCACTTAAAATACTCATTTTTATGTAATTTATTTATTAATTTATTTATCTAATTATTCACTTTTAGCGTAATAGTACTTAATTAATTCTATTTTACATTATTAACAAAATACATATTTAAAATATAGTACATAAAAATCACATTAATTGTTAATTATAATCAGAGGTGACCATTTTTTGCAAATAAAACTGCTAAATTCGGTCGGTTAATAGAGAGAAAAATAAGAATTTTTGATAAATATTTTGGAGTAATTTTTATTATATTAAAAATTTTAGCAATAAATGAATTGAAATTAACATTATTAAGTTTTTTCTATTGTTTTTGATCCAATTGATGCAAATCAGTTAAAAATGCTTAGTAAATAGTAAATTATTGTTGAACAAAACATTTGTCTAAAGAGTCATCCGTTAATGTTTTTGAAGCATCTCAAATGGTGGATTATTTAATAAAGAGTTTACCGTTTTTGATCACCTCTGATTCTAATGATATAAATTTGTAAAATAAAATTTTACTCTGAAATTTCTTTAATATTTTGTTAATTTTACATACGAATAATTTGACCAATATACAGTTTTTGATTTTTTATTAAATGAAATATAATTGAGATTATTAATAATGATATTAAAATTTATTACAGGAAGTTCCGCTTCCATTACAAATACGATTGAATACACATCTGTGATTAAAAATTCACGATTATCTATAAATAATTTGTCTATCAGTGTAATTAAAGGACCGGGTTTAGAACACATCGGAGGAATTGACAATGATGCGAAAAATATATTGTGTCACAAGAGATTTTTAGAAACTCATCCTCAACTTGCATCTGTTAAACCAAATATAGTAATGATTACGTTAAGTGTTACAGACCACAGATTGGGCGGTGACAACAATACTGATACACCATTTGCACGTATGTTAAAAGCAGTGAGAGAATTTCTTGGCCCACAATTGATTGATGCACAACACTCGAATGTGATATTTGTATTAACGAATTTTCATAGTCTCGCACGTAAAAGTATATTAGAAATTCTTCCAAAACGTATTAATACAATAAAAATTTTATCCGCAAAATGTTTGGGAATAACTGATCCCCCTGTGTTTGTTACTGAGAATTATCCTGAAGAATACGATGATCTTACGAAAGATGAACATGGATGGTATCATTTACGAAATGGAGAAAAACACCCTTTGACTTTATTTAGCGCTTTAATTGAGCTTTGCAGAAAATCAGGTGATCTCATTGGTGAGTGTAATATTTTAAGAAAAATCACTGCATTCAAACACTATTTAATTTTTTTTTACAATTAATGCTCAATTTTTTTAAAAATAAAATTGTATTTAATTTTTAACTTTTCATTTATAGGTCAGGAGGCGATTTCCATGTATTTTTCTCAAAATAATAACGTGTCCAAAATACAACAGGGACACAGATTTAACAATGCACAAGTTAAGATAGATAACTATCAGGAAATTATTAACAAACTCACGAATATCAAATTGGATGTAAGGGAATCAGAAGTACTAACAAAACTTGAAGAGAAATTTAATGAACTTCCGATTGAAAAACAAGAAATTCTCGGACTGTTAACACCGACTTATGTCGCTTCATTTTTTCAAAATAATAATATTACATCGTGTAGTGATATACCACAGGATGAGGCATTTCTTGAACTTTTTGTCAAATATCATAAACACTCTGCTGATTTACTTGAATTTTTGCAAAATTCACTCGATATAAGAATAAAAAATGTCAAATTGCCAAAGGTAATTACATTTATGCATTTTAATTTAATACTATTAATTTAGTGTACATTTATGATTTTATTATTTTTTTTATTTAATTCTATCATATAAAATTGACATTGTTGCATTTAAAAAGTTATTGCAAAATGGCTTTTATAAAAATTTAAAATTTAAATTAATATGTAAGTTTAATGCGCGATATTAAAATATTTCTAAACTTATATCTTTAGATAGCTTAAAGTTTGTTATGCAATACAAACAAAATTTATTATTAATTAATATTAAACATCTATATTAATTACAACTATTAAGCAATAATTTAAAAAAGTCGTCCAATTTTATTTTATATAAATTAATTTTGATGAATTTTTTCCATTATAATTTTTTTTAATTTTATAATTTTATAATTAACATTTAAAAAATGATAATGAATATAAATATTGAAAATAATATTTTTGTTTCAAACGTTATTTAAAAAATATAATTTGTTATAAAGAGTTATTTGGTTCTAATTTAAAATACCACAGAGAAAAAAAACAGTACCAAAAACAATAGTACCCCCTGAAATGAGTGCCGTATCACGAGCGGATGCCACGTACAAGTCAGCTCTCAGTGCCGTATCACGAGCGCATGCCACTCAAATGTCAGCTTCAAATACATCATCCGAAGATACGTGCATTACTAAAGGTAAACTTTATTTTCTTATTATTAGAGCCCACAAAAAATGCTTTTTAACTTAAAAAGTATAAAAAAATAATTTCGACACTTTTAAAATAAACAGCATAAATAGCATCATTTTGTCATATTTAGAAATAAATTACATAAAATTCACAATTTTAAGTGAATAAAATTAAAATATTATAATATATTATTTGTGTGTATTTTTAATTTTTATCCTCTAAAATTAAAAAATCTAAAACTGCGCACTAACACTTTTTAAGTTAAAAGAATTTTTTGTGGGTTCTAGTTATTATCTATTATAATTTATAATTTTTTATAAAAGGCACTTTGATATTAATGGCTGATGGCAGTGAACGTCCTGTTGAACAACTTAAACATGGAGATTTAATTGTAGACAACAATGGAAAGCATCGGAAAGTGCTTGGAATAAATCATGTGTTACTAGCAAATAGAAGTTTATATGGATTTGAATCGTATACTGAACCGTTTTTCACATCGGAGCATCTTTTTGCATTTGAAAATGATAAATGGTGCTGTATTGATCCGTGTGAAGCAAAACGTTTAAATCCACAATTTATGCATATGAATATATCAAAAATGAAAAACAATTGTAAACTCCTCAAATGGAATGGACATAACACTCAACAAGAGAGTGTTATAATCACATGCAACAATAATTTTCCATCATCAACAATAGTGTATTGTTTAATTGTTGACGGCGGCATATATATTGCAAACGGGTATTTATTAAGTAAAATATTTTATTTTTCAATTATACTTTCATTTTATTATTATTAATTAGGTTTGTAACTAAAGATAGTATGCCGAATATTCTTTTATGGCCATCATTCGCTATTTGTGTCGCATCATTACTCGAGTGTGATACTACACAATTACTTCATCAGTATATACCTTTAATCAATTCACTCGAAAGTGATATAAGCATTGAGATGATCGCATTAAAAATTGCAATCGCATGGAATGAGATGTTACAAATGCATGATCATATAAAACCATCGAAAAACTATGATATGAATATCACACAATGGATGGAAAAATTATCAAAAATGACTAATCTTACAAATAATGAATTTTCATTTATTACAATGGTATTGAATAAACCATCACTGGCATCATTGGCACAACGATTATACATTAATTGCGGTGAAAACATCCACAATACTTTGGGAATAGTTTTGCAGAACGATCGTAAAAAATTTGTTACAATCACGGCACAATTATGCACATGTGCACAGTCTATTATTGGTCATTATATCAATCAATTGAATGAACGCATCCAAATTATTTCATAAACATTTTAAATAACTTTTAATAATTTCTAAATAAACACACATATTAATGTTTTATTTTATATTCCAATATTAACAGATGATTTAAAGATATTTCTTTATTGTTACTTTATTAATATTTAATATCTTTCTATTTAAATAATAATCTATTATATAAATTTATTATTTAAAGAATTGATATTTTCAAATTTAACATCATTTACAATAATATAATTATATGGTCAGAGGTGTTAAAAGGAAAGGAAATTAATAAAATTTTAATTTTTTATCTGACAAATGTAATGATTTACTAATATAAAATAAAGTTCAAAGTTTAAATTATTAGTGATTTATTTTACACAAAGATTTATTTTATAAAACGTTAAATGAATTTTAGTTTTTCAAATACTAGGTTTCAAAAACTGAAAATTTTAACAAGTAAGCCCGAGTCCATTTTGATTGATACTAAAACATACGACGATAAACATAAAAAAGCGCTTTCGCAAAAAATCAAATTAAATCGAATTTAAATCACTGTTTATATAACTTTTGAAGGACTCAACTAATATTTTTCAAATTTTTTATCAAAATTTACTTATTAATTACTTTAAAAATTTACTTAAACACAATTGCACTTTACTTATGAATGCATGAATCACTACTTACAATTGATAAGTTGAGAGTCGTATTATATACATTTTATATGAGCACATCAAATTTTGCTGGTGTTCTAACATCATGTCTCATTTTTTGCCGTTATAACAGCATATCCTATTTTCTATTGTTATGGCAGCATCTGATAATGATTTCACCACTGCCCGACTAAGCGTTCGGGATTACTTGTTAATTTCTGAATTGCATCCGAATTGAAAGGATTTTAGTCGCGAATTTCCCACTCTCTGCTGATGTTATCACACAATTATTAGAAACCAGAACTGATATTTTTAATGTATTACGTGCAATAAAAAAATTAGCACTTGAGGTGTTTAACCGTTAGCGGTCTTCTCAACAAGCGGTTAGCGGGCGGAGCGGAGCGGCCGCTCAGCCCGCTATTTTTAAAATGTATTTAAGTGGTTCATTCAAAAAATTAAAAAGCATATTATTTATTTTAATTTCTAAATTAGAATACAATTGTCACAAATAATATCATTTTATACGTTTATAATATTTTACAAATAATGCAAGGTCCAGAAAGCGGGTTCCAGTTTTATAAATTCTTATAACTTTATTATTTATCAATCAATTTAAATGAAATTTTCGGAAATTAAAGTACAACTATTAATCTATTTATTTTTTTCTTTGAGTGGAGCGGTAACACCATTGTTTGCAATTAATCGGGGATTTCTTCGCGCTTCCCTCATGAGTTTTTGTGCACTTTTTGCGCCACTTTAAGTGATATTTTTTTCCAAACTCTCCTAAATCCAATCAATGATTTTGGTTCATTTGAACGTTTTTTATATTCTGCTTTACATAAAGCCCAAAATTTTTCAATGGGTTGGGCTTGCGGAACGTTTGGTGCGGTATCATACTTATCAATAAAATCAATGCCATTTTCTAAGAGTCATGTTCTCACATCATTTGCATAATGTGGAGTCCTTTTACGTGATAATTTTAGCTCCAATAGGGCGGGAATAGTAAAATAGGTGTTGAAACCGTGTCATGTAAAACA
Organism: Eniochthonius minutissimus; assembly: GCA_034695285.1. Lineage (NCBI taxonomy): Eukaryota > Metazoa > Arthropoda > Arachnida > Sarcoptiformes > Eniochthoniidae > Eniochthonius > Eniochthonius minutissimus. The sequence continues at coordinate 1,564 of JAQIWM010000158.1, read as the reverse complement.
AAAAATTGTAATGGGACTTGGAATGGGACTTGGAATAGGACTTCCATGGGATTGGGACTGGGATGGGACTAAACTTCATGGGACTGGGACTGGGAAGAGACTGAACTTCATGGGACTGGGATGGGACTGGGACTAAAATTTACAAAAATGTCGACCTCTAGTATAGAGTTTTATAAGTATAGTATAAACAAGTAAGTTTGAGCGCATTTTGAGTGTGACAAAAACATACGATGATAAAAGACTGATGCTTTAGCAAAAAATCGGTTAAATCATATTAAATCAAATTTAAATAACTGTTTTTTAACTTTCGAAGGACTCAACCAATATTTTCCTAATTTTTAGATCTTTAATTTTTAATTTTTAAATTTTACAAATTTTTTATCAAAATTTACTTATTAATTACCTTAAAAATTTACTTTAACATGATGAATATTTAAGGATTTTCAAACATATTTTATATACATACAGACACAGGGTAATTCAATAATGACAAAAATACTTTCGTCACTAAAAAACATTAATGAGTATAATTTATTATTTAAAATTGAGCATTTATTATGTTAAAAATGTTTGAATTTATTCTGTTAAATAATAAATAAGAATATCAATGTTCTATAATGTGAATAAACAATAATTTTTGCTCTTAATTTTAATTAATAATAATTTTTTATTGTGATTTAAATTAGAGTTTTGAAAATCAAAGACAATAATAAAATGAATATTATAATGATTAAATATAAATTTAAATTTTTAAAAAAATAATGAATAGTTAATCATAATTCAGGATATTCGCGATGTAATTCATCATTCGCTTTCGCAATAACTTTCGGCATCTTTTTATTCGTCGGATCCTCAATTTCTTTGTCTTTATAATAATGCGGTGCCACTTCCAAGAGCCACACCGGTTCAATTTCAATTGCTTGTCTCATGTATTTTTCTGTCGTTAAAACTAACTCATGATACAAAACCCATTGCGGTTTTTCCACAAAAAGTGATGAATTGGGATGTATGAGCACCGTCTGTTGACCTTTGACCGTTTCGTATTGCCCCGCAGTATTGGACAATCGTGCGGTATGATAAAAATAACCTGTAGTTATTGCTTTTCGTATTGCGACACAATCACTATCATTAGATTTAAGTTCAATTTTCATTCTTTCCATGAGACCCTCCAATTGATCCTTCACATCTCTCGCTCTGCACATTGATCGGTATTGAATAAAGTTTTCGACACACCATTGTCGGGTGTAATTCGATTCAACCCATTGATTGTATATATTGACGAGCATCAGGTGATCACCTCCCGCGGTGAAAAAGTTCTTACGCGCTGTGTCCGCGTGAATTGCTTTATCTTTAGGTCTGTAATAGACTAATGCATTGACACTTAACATCGCACATATCGTGGCAATCTCTATACTGCATTCATATTTTTCTGACGCCATTAATGTCTTTGACATCATTGGATCGACGGGAAATTCCGCCATTCTCCATCCCAAACGCGTCAATTCCCCCAAATGATTCAGTGCCCCCAAAGCATATAACTGTTCCAACGCTAAAACTAATGTCT
>JAQIWM010000157.1:0-12675 GCA_034695285.1 Eniochthonius minutissimus | reverse complement strand
TCTAAACAATTGTTTTAATCGTTAAATTGGATGAAAATTGATTTAATTCAATATCATAGATTATGTTTACATTTAAACTCATTAAATATATCGTGATGTATCTAAACACTTTCTCAGTTAAGAATTATCATCAAAAACGCTATCATCATACAGTTAAATCGACCGATATATACAATGTTATTATTATCAAATATCAATTTTATTATAATTTTATAATGGAACTTTAATTGAGTTTTTTGTTTGTAATAATTTAGTGTTATTAATACATACATTTATCTAAACGTTAAATTTAATACAATTAAGTAAAGTAAAACTTTAGATGTTAATTAAATAATTATTTCTGATGTCATTTTTACCCCTAATTGTATGTTATTGTGTATTTATATACAGGTATTGTTGCAGTTCTGCACTGTCCAACACTGCGAACGTTAAAATATCAATAAATTAATCAAAATAAATTTCTGTTTTGTATTATTAAATTTTTAATTACATGGAACTATTGAATTAAATTTGAGTTAATTATAACTATTGAATTAACTATTGAATTAACTATTGAATTAAATAATTTTAATATTTTTTTTTTAATAAAATAAATAAAAAAATTATTATTTTTTTGTTGTATATTTACAATAATTATTATAATTTAATCTCTAAGAAAGTATTTATTTATCTTCTTATTGAAGAAAAAAGAAAAATCATTTTAAACTAATTGTTTGTACAGTGAAACCTCGATTCTGTTAACCCCTTTGGGGCTGAAATTTTAGTTAACAAAATTGAGTGATTCTATTCTGTTAACTGTGTTAATAAAGTATAAAGTTGACAGAATCGAGTAAATATTGTCTATGGGAAATGGCAGAGACTTTTATAAGGGTTAACAAAATCAAGAGGTTAACAGAATCGAGGTATGACTGTATAATGCTTTTTCTAAAGCAATTGCCCTAAAAACAAAACAAATTCTTATATAATGTCATTCAATTTATATTAAAATAACAAAAAAAATACTGAATAATTATTATTAAAATGCATTGAAAATATTCAAATCATATACACTATAATTAGCAATTCATTGTCAGTGAAAGAAAATTATTTTGCAATAATGTATTATCATAATTTTGTCATTACCATATTCTTCTCATTTAATAGATTAACATTTCTAATAATTACACAAATGCCTAAAGTATGAATTATATTGATTGTGAATTCGGTATTAGTTTTTATTATGCAATAAATGACAGACATGGCATTTTAGTATGACATTACTATGACATTTAACATTTTCAACGTCTGTGATTTGACACTGAATGACATTCACATTTTTTATTTAAGAATTGTCTATGCATTAAATCTAATAATGTTAAATATTAAATTAAATCTCAAACATTATTTATTACTTTTAATTAATTACTTTTCTCTTAATATAAAGTAACAAAATGTTTACTTCAATTTCCTTAATTGATATGGGTTCAATTAATTATTTAATTCGTAATTAGATTATGATAAATTAAATTAAAACCATGTAATAAAAGCATTTTAATGGCATATATTTGTTTTTATAGTTTCACAAATAATAAACATCAATAATTGAATAATACTTTTAATAATATTTTTAAAATTTAATATTAATTTTTTAATTTCAAATAAACTTAACTTAAATAATAATAATATAAATGAATGTAATAAAAAGGAAATTTCCAATTAAAATGCATAATAATAAAAATTAAAAATTTTCTGACACAAATCGATACTACACATATATTATACAGATCTAATATATTATATTTTCTAGACTTTAAATGCTCGTTACACGTCACTAGTATACAATGAAGTATAGCAAAGTATTTATCATCATTTTCAGCTGAATTCAAACATTATAATTTTAAATGAATTCATTTTTTGATTTTCACAATAAACAGTGTCATATCAATCTTTGGGTCTTCATATTTTCAATAATAAAAAATGTAAATGTAAAATTTAACGCACGAAAAAGTGTATATAAAAAAATGTATATAATAAAATGAAAAAAATAGTTAAAAACGAATACTTGAACTTTCCTTTAACTGCCGAATGTATTTAAAATTTCATGAGATTTAGCATTTTATAAATATTTAATATTTAATTTCATGCTCTTTTTTTTATAGATTAAAAATCGAATTTTTATAACATTATGTAAACGTTAAGATTATAGTTAAACATTTTAGTAATATCATAATCTATATTCTGAATATATATTAATAAAAATGCGCGTAAAAAAAGATTGCATTAATGCAATATGTGCTCACACGTGTTTACCATTATTATGACACTTCACCACAGACAGTGGTAAACCATACTGTGGTCATTGAAAGATTTTGGAGTGTCACTCATAGTTATGTTAAACAATATTATTTTACATTCGAAGGGCCATAAAATGAACATTTGAGAGATGAAAACGCGAAATTTGTTATATTAATATATATTTTATATGTTTTATATATTAATATATATTTTATATGTTTTATATATTAATATATATTTTATATATTTTATATATTATATATTTTCAATGTGTTTGAAAAGTATTTCGCCGCTGCTCTATTTATACAACTACTAGTGAATATTTGAGCACTATAACAGGCCAAAAAAGAACCCTTAAAGGTGAAACGATCTTTAGAAGCTTATGTTTTGCTAGTAATGTGAATGCGATTAATAATAGAATAAACACGCGCATAAAAAGAATGATGGAAAAAGAATTATGAATCGCGGGATCATAAAGAAAGTGCATTTCTAGTATTCTTAGTTTACTAGTATTCTTAGTCTACTAGTATTCTTAAGATAAAAGCACAAAAGAGATAAGAAAAGAATAACAAAAAAGTATGCCATGAATTTTACACTTTTTTCTTAATCTTTCTATTATCAGGAATATGATATAATACTAGTACTAGTAAAAGGTAGTTTTATATATTTCTATCGCACAATTGCCATATCTCTTTCTCTCTCATGGTATGTGTGTCCACGAAATGAAAGATACACACACACATACAATATTAAATTATTTGAGAAAATCCTATTTTTAGACAAAATACAATCGTCACGGAGACAAAAACTTTCACAAAACTTTACACTTTATTCATACCTGAAAATCCTAGTGTGATGTTAGTCGCTATGTCTATAGTAAACTGTATAATACAGACTGCTGTGCCAATAGAACAATATATTGAAAAAAATATATACTCAACAGGTTGTTGTTGAGAAAGACTATTTCTTTTGACTTTTTAAATAAATGATTCTCTTCTGCCACAAGTAGATGCTTACAGGTGCCGGTAGTATTACAGTAAATGATAAAAATAAATTAAATCACTGTTACTTTTTAGCCTCAGCTTTGGTAACAGTTAATAGTGAGTTACTACTTAAGTAGTATATTTACCAAATGAAGTTTTTCCCATGTTCACAGTCCACTTAATATATTATTCACTGATGAACTAGCAATTCGTAACTAGCAATTGGTAGTTTTACAGATGAAATGTTTAAAAGAAATGTGATATCACAATGAAACTAAAAATATAATGCAAATGCCAAAAGAAGCACTGATACTAAGACACAAACACTACTAACACACGAGTGACGCGATGTGAAAATTGTCATTCCTCTAAAATTACATGTAAATATAAAAGTAAATGATGACGTAAGAGTAAAAGTACCATATTAAATGAGACTATTACAATAACAATATTCTCTATCATATTTGTATATCACTGAATGGATAATTTAAGATGATGATAGTGACAAAAATGATATTCTTTTACTTCAGCGGCTAAAAGGATAAAGTAATAGTATTCGACGCCTGTTTACGCGCACATCATAAATAATCTTTTAGTTGCGGTCAACTCCCACTGTAACCATTCGATAGGCATGGAAAAGATCACACATGAAGATCAGGTATTAGCGCATTTACCTTATAGATTATTAAATAGTAGTTACTAGTAAAGCGATGCTCCACCTAAGGAAAGTAACGATTTGAAGCGTAAAAAATACCACTGCAGACATGCAAACAGTTAGTTTAATACTGTTGCTGGATGATGATGCTATGAGCATAGAGTCGACGAAATCGAAGTTAAGTTCTAACTCAAGAATGATGCTGTTGCATTCACACACATCAAACGCATACTAGAAACTAGTAGTACTCTATCATGCTCTTCACTTCTTGAAACCAGCTGCTCTATGCAGCAAATAGCGTCCGCGTCGCCCGAGTGAAAGCACTTTGGCACATCAAACATCGAAAAATGTTGCACTGCCATACCCTACAACTACTATCTATATATACAGTGCACACACTCACTGAATTGAGCGCATTCTGCTACTAGTGCACATTCTCTTCGATTCTCCCTTCATCTTTCTCTGTTATCCATTCGCATCTGGGGTTTAGTAAACGAATAGGGATATATCTGAAAATGTAATGGTAATGCATATGATGCTATTCTTGCGTTACAACGATTCGATGCGAACCGATCGATAATATGGTACTAGTAATGCATCCAAACAGAGTAATGTTAGTTTGTCAGGGCTAAAGTACGAATTCGCTTTCCACTGAACACAGCCAATATTACTACATAGAGTTAGCATCAGTATTTCTTTCGGGTTATACTTTTATCAATTAATTTTATGTTAAGTTACTTATAATATACAATTCTAAAAAAAATAAATTTGATATTATCTATTAGTAAATTAGTTAATGGATATAATGCGCCCACATTAAGATGATAAAGAAAACTGATGCTTTAATCATTTATATGTAACTAGTGCCTAAAAGAAGTTGAAGTTTAACTCGAGTACTTCCACTCCTACACAACAGTTTAACATCCATCTAATAACATAAAGTCACTCGGCTTTTCTCACATTCATTAGTAGAGTAAAAGAGTATAGTAAAAGAGTATAGTAACAAATCGACAGGTCAGTTGACAGAAAACTATGAGAAAAGCGGAATGAAAACACTGCTCAAAGAGTAAAAATTGTCTATTACTACATATACTACACGAAGAAAATAAAATAAACTGTTATCTACGGTTGGGTTAAAAGAATAGGGTCACTTGACAATGGCGTCAATGTAAACCCATAGTAAACCCGCAGAATATTTCATTCCGGCTTAACTATGTTTTTCATGGCAATACACTCTCTGTATATACTTTACTATGGGTATTAGCATTTACTTGGCGCAGTCAGTCACTACCTTATCACATTTATCGATTCTAAACATGAGAGTCTCTTACATTTAGCAATAGAGTGAAATATAATATAAAATAATATAAAACATTACATTCAAAAGGAGAATGTCGCTAATGTGTGAGTGTTGTACTGTGTTAGTAATACATTTTCAAGAATTATAAGAGCCACAAATGTGAAGCTATAGATGAAAGTGACTTTCATTGAGATGCCGCTTATATTTATATACGCATACACATACACATTATTCATTAGTTACGAGAAAATGCTATTATTATGTGAAGTTAGATCTTGTTGTGTATTATTACCTCTTTTGTATGGGTCCTTATAACATGTAATTGAGCTGTGGTGTAAATAGTTATAGCTAATTAAATGGAAAAAGAAAAATAATAAATGATGAAGCAAAATGTCTCGAAATGGTTTACTATTTCCAGTTCAACAAAAATGATATTTAATAATCATCACATGGGGATTGCGTTTCGCGTTAAACAGTATGAGGCCTCAAATATATTACAGATGTACATATTACATAACTGTTAATAAGAACGACTCTAAAGACACAGGCGAAACTGAGGTTATAGTAATAATACAGTGAAACCTCGATTCTGTCAACTCCTTCGGGACGCTAATCTTATATGACAAAATCGAAGTGTTCACAGAATAGAGTGATTGTATAATAGTAACTCTATGGCAGGGACTTTTATAAGGGTTAACAAAATCGAGGGGTTCACAGAATCGAGTGTTACAGAATCGAGGTATGACTGTAATAATAATAATAATAATAATAATAACGAAAATAGAAATATAACATTAGTGGAAATTACGGTACAAATGAAAAGATTCTTTTATAGTTTTAAACAACAATACTAAAAAGGCACACAATAATGATCTCTCTGCCGAAAAAGGAGTTAATAACACGCATCCATGAATACAGTGCGATGTGTTGAATAACAGTTCCGCAATTTACTGATCACGAGTGAGAGAGACCGAAGAGTACTGTACTGTAGTACAGTACTGTGGCTTCATCATCAGTTTCTTTCATTCACAATACCAATTCACTCAAGCATCACATTCACTATTTGATAAGAGTCTCTCTCAGAGCCTACGCCCACGACTAACAAATTAGTCAATCTTAATACTGACCTGACCTCGTGATTTACTCGCATTATTAAAATCCCAATTGAGAGGTCTTTGCACTTATATACCTACAAAAGGGACTATACTCCTTTACTGCTACTGCCCGAAATAAGAAAGACAAAAGAAACTAGTAATATGATGCATATCAAAACACTTTTTTAGACTCATCCTATGAGTATATCTCTCGCTAAGTCTCAGTGACGCATTAAGACCCATGAGTTAAGTATGTTGAGCATCACATCAGTTTGACACCTTTGAGTGAGAAGAGCAAAAAGTTGATTAATAATTCACATGTTTCTAGTGTGATAATGCATAAAATAATGATATTGCAAAGTTATTTCACAGTTACATATATTATTCTCTCACTGATGACATTTATCGCATTAGTTAGTGTCACCTCCGGGAGTAATCAATCCCAAGCTGATAATGATGAAGAGCGGTCAATAGTAAATATAAGCTCTGTGATACACCAACAAAAGGATTATTCCACGTTAAGTTCACAGAGTCGCAAAGAACGCGGTAAGTAATGCTAGTAAGTAATGCTAGTAATTCTACGTGATAATCACACAAGAGCATAACGCTCGATTAACTCTATCATACTAATACTGTAATATACCGTTGTATTTAACTTGAGAATTACTAAATAATTGATATTTAAAAGGATATATTAATCTCTTTTTCGCGTAAAATTAATAAAATATTTCACTTCTGTTTATTCTTTGTAAATAAATATAAATAATACAATAATATGTATAATATATAAATAATATATTATTTGCATTTTATCTTTTCATTGTGTCACTGATTTAAAAATGAGTACACACATTAACAACTTTATAGTGTAATATTTACACAATGTAATGGATTAGGTACTTTTATATGATGATGATGATAATCTCCCATTTACATTTTATTCTCTTATATTCTATTTTATACTCTTTTAGGAATTCACAGTCATCATCCCTATTATTTGCATCACCATGAGCATCATCATCTTCACGATCAATTTCATGATCAATTTTATCATGAAACAGACACACTAAAACATCACCCGACTATTATAAAGTTAGTTGCGCCGCGAAGAAAAAGTAAAGACGCGGGAATTGCAGAATTGTTACTAGTTTTAGCTCCTTTAGCAGCAATACCCTTAATAGGAAGTGCGGCATTAACCACATTTACTACATTATTTGCCACTGGCGCATATGGTAAAAGACGACGCAAGCGATATACTAGTGTATCAAGAGAGCCATTAGAGATCAGCTTTACTGACCCAAGACACTTTAATGATCAATACATGTATCACGCGCAAATTCCTAGTAAATCAGGAAATAAAGTACTGGACAATCAAACACATTATTCAAATGATAAAAGTGAAAATGAACCCACCGTAATGTTCAATGCTGACACTAGTAATAGTTGGAAAGTAATGGAATTAAATCCCATTAACCGCCGTAAACCAAAAACTCAATTAGTTAGACTCTCAGTTGAAGATGCTCGTAACACTTTGAAACAAATAGATCCGTTGACAGGAACCATCCACAGAGATAGTGCAGGTGCAGACACTATGCCATTAATGCATAACAATAGTGCCTCAATAAATATCGCGCAACAAAGTGTGAGCACTTTGGTAAAAGTACTAGAAAAGCATCCCTATAAAGAAACGATAAGCTCACGGTATCGACAGGGACAGGGGATTTTACGCAAACGAGATGAACAAGATGCCTCTAGAAGAATACTAGGAGCAGGATATAAGATTTTACATGAAAAGTCACCTTATCATAGTCATGCAGACACTAGTGATCCCGACTTTTTTGTAAAACACTACAATGAAAGTGGCATCGGTGGAAGCAAAGAATGGAACAAAAAGAAGGATAAGAAAAAATGGGATAATGGCGCTAAAGTTGAGAAAAGTGATACCCGCGATACCACCTTTAGCACGATTCGCTTCAAAGATCTTAGTATACTAGAATCTGCAGAAGCGCCTAAAATGATGGGATCGAGCGGCAGTAGTGATGATACTAGTGAAAGAAGCAGCACCGATCGATTCAATTTTAATACATGGATACCTTTCCTATCAAATCCTTATATGGTAAATCAAATAATGAGGCATACTGCAGCAATGCAGAGAAGTGATGCAACTGCTGCAAGTGATTGCGGCGATACTATTTTTTGATTGGAACTAACTTATAATACACTTTTTTTCTCTCATTGCGTAGGATCATATAGCCAAAGATGACGGGAAACGTGAGATACAAGAGTTGGATATAATACAGAAATACCTGAACACGATGGGGCGACCTGATTATAACGACGAAATCATTGCGACATATCTCTCTTGCAACGGAATGTTAAGTGCTAGTAATCATTGCTTAGAAAGACTCACGTGTCAATTTTCCGATCCCAACAGTGGTATTAAACAACTTGAGAAAGACGTCGCTTCATTGTGAGTGAAATTTTTTTCAAAACATGCTCATTAAATATTCATTTTTTATCTTTATCTCAACACACACTACAATAGTTTATATTTATTCCTCATTTTATATTCTCATTCTTTATTTAGGGTAATTTATTCACTGCTGAAGAATGATCATATTGATAATGCTTTTAAAAAGCGTCTTCAGAATGCCGCTTTTTTTGGTCGTGATAATTCCGGTCGATGCACAATATACACCTGTCCAAAGACTAATGAACATCGGACTCTAAAAGCAAAAAAGAGACGCTGATATATTCAATTGACACACTATTGATTAAATAAGATTAACAGAGCTTATATTAACATTGTTATTACAACCGTTTGATTTCATTGTCGCTAATGTCATACTGTAGTATTAGAATTACTGTAGAATTACATGTATATTATGACTTTATTATCATTTATCTCATTTAAGCATATGGTGAATTTTTGGTTTTTTTTGGATTGGATCTTTCAATTTTAATTATCTCTTTTATTATTATTATTAAACATTATGCTGATCCTATATTATTAATCATATCAAAATATTAATGAAAATTACCTTTTTAAAGATGCATTAATAAGAGAATCATCATTAATCTTTTTAATATTTTTATAAAATGATTTTTAAAAAAATATTTTAAGAAAATATTATAATCATAGTGTAGTACTCAAATATATTAAATAATTTTTTGTAATTATTATTAAAAACTTTTGTAATTTACTTAATTTAATAAAAGTATAAAATTTCATTAAAATGATTTATTTATAACACTATCATTGAAACAAAAGTTAATTTTTTATAATTAAAAATAAAACATAAAAATGGCATTACTATTACATAGATATTACTATTATTATTATTATTGTGTAATTCAATTATGATTTAATACAATTGCCATACTGAGACAATGCGGATCCATAAGTGACTTCTGTCAAATTGATTAATAACTTACATTTAAAACTCACGAAAACATCATGATAGTTAAAAGTGCTTCTGTGTGCACATGTATGTGTATACATGTATGTACGTTTACATTTAGTTCCACAGAAACACAGTGATAAATGTGTCTGCGGTCAATAAAATTTATTGCATGTGTCAACGCAATATCATCATTATTTGGATATTTCACGTTAAATCACGTGTTTCTTTTTTATACACTCACTTCCGTCAATACACCAAATTATCATTCACATAATAATTACAAACTCATATATATTAACTACAAATTCATTGTTGTTCTGGTAATGTAATATTGGTAATATAATACATGTATGTAATAATGTAGTGTATTGGGAAAGTTAATGTAGTGTATTTAAATTGTATTAGTATTGATTTTAAATCGTTATAATTTCACCCCATATGGGGTGAAAATAGTCTCAGCCTTTTAAATAGTATTGATTAGTTTAATATTAATTAAAATTACTATTCATATGGATATTGATAGTTTAGTAAATAAATAATCACTATTAAAGTAATATTTTATTATAAATACTTTAGTTTTTAAAAATTTTATTACATTGCATAACGTTTTAAAAACATTTAGTTAACTATACACGTGTCTGTAATTTATTTTATTTTTTGTAAATACAATTTATTTGTAAAAATTATTTTTTGTGTAATATCATTTTAAAATAAAAACTCAAATATGGTATTTTTATTGTTAATAAAAATAATTAATTTCATAATGATTAAAAGAAGATAAATATTAACTTTATTATAATAAAATTTAACATAAAAATTATTAATATACACTAAACAGAGACAACTGAATTTTTAAAAAATTACTGATCACAAAATAAATTGCTTATTTAAAAGCGTAATTTAATATTAATTTCAAACATTATAACATAATTTTTTAATTAATTTAAATTGATCTATATTATTACAGACTGTAAATTTTATTATTGATTATTACAAAAATATCAAATAACACTATTAATAAATCGTTAAAAAATAATTAAAAATAAAAATGATAAATATGATTAAAAAATAAAATTATATTCATATAATTGAATTTATTATAAAATTGTCATGATTAATTTAATTTTAGATCAATATTTTAACAGTAAATACTTTTTATTAATTACAAAGTCATTTGTCAATCTTAATACTGTAATTCCATTTAATAATAAAAGCATTAACAATGTTCATTAATAGTTTCAGTTAATTTAGTTTTATTGTGTCTTATATAAGACAATACATATAACAATATATACAATACATTGATTGAGACGTAATTCTCAATCCAATATCTCTCTCAGTAATTTGGGGGATTAATTTAATGATCATTAACATCGGTGTTCGTTTATCTTTCTTAAAGTACTATTATTTCTTTGGGATTTTTGGATGTGTATAATGTTAGTATGTTTAGGTCTTTGTGTTTTATTTATTTTTTAAGATATAAAAAAACTCCAGAAATGTCTTATACTAACATTATTATAAAATAATAGCATTTATTTAATTTTAATTTAAAAATCGCTCATCTGAAAATTTAGGGCAATTTATAAATGCAAAAATTTAATTAAAATATAAAAGGAAAAGCTTTAGTTATTTTAATAATAAAGGAATTACATAACAAATATTAATTAAATTTTGGTACTAAAACACGCACATCTCTCTCTGTATCTATTTTGATAATTATGTTTTTCAATCTCTAAAAGAGCCACTCTCATGTATAATTTTCAATTACCTTTAAATGCATTCATGTAACAATTACTATGTATTTAGTATGACACATTTTCATTATTTATTAACAATTCTGTATCGAGTATTTTGCATGTCATGAAAGTATCAATTAAAAGTTAGGATATACTTTTACAGTTAAACATTTAAATTTCGGACATGATTAAAGTGGAATTTCCTCTGAAAAGACATCATTATCATTATAAGATTTCCCATATGACCTAACTATAAATAAATGTCTAAAACTAGCAAAACATTAGATACTAAAGAAAAATTTAGATTCTAAAGTTTAGAATAAATTAATAATAAATTTATCATTTAATTGCGTAAAAGATTTAAAGGTTAAAGTGTATGTTATATTATGTATTATTATGTATTATGTAATATTATTTTAGGTAAATGAGAACAAAACAAATACTAATTAGAAAGATGTTTAAATATGTAGGTATTATGTATGCATGATTATAACAAATGTTATAATAAATGAAAAATATAGTTACAACAATATATATATATCATCATGTATGATATGATATAAAATATATGCATCGCGACTTTGAAGTAATTATAATGGAATATATGATCCAATTGTATAATATCATTACTTAAGTTCATTGAAGAGTCAGAAATAAAGATTAGGGTGTGGTGTATTTTTCTCATAATAGTATTCCTTATGAAACAATATTTTTCTTGTAAAATATACTATGATGTAATAAAGGGTCACAGGGCCGGGGACAAAACTTTACGGTCATTGACTAATATACTTGTATATAGTGCTTAAACTTTAAAAACTTTTGTTTGAAGAATTCACAATGGAAGCACACCACTGACCAAATGTGATTGAAATTGCTTAATAATGTAATACTAGTAGTATATGTAATACTATAGATACATACAGAAGGGGTAGTTTGATCACCGAAGTGGAAATCATCAGGTCACGTCTCAAGATAAGGTGTGGCACACATATGACAGGAAAAAGACGCGATTCTTCGTCAGGGATAATAGAATTACCCATCTGTAGAGAAATATATAAGACGAGCACAGGACTATGTCTTTTCATGCTTTTCTCTATCATGTGAATCTAATTCTAAGAGCATTTCAATTTATATTACCATCAGCAACAATATAATACAGTTATGCAGCAATATGTTGAATGATAATGCCACTGATAGCAGCAATGATCATCATATGCGGGTAAGTTTAT
>JAQIWM010000156.1:0-12679 GCA_034695285.1 Eniochthonius minutissimus | reverse complement strand
GTGATTACTTAAACAGTGACAGAGGATAATATATTGATATTTTTGGGGGGTATATATTCACTGTCATTATTTGTAAAAATGATAACGAAAGCGCGCCCCAAACATTATATTGTTACACACAAATAACAATGTCATTGATTTTTTATACTTTCATATGAGATAATAATTCTTTACTTATGACAACGATAAGTGCTTTTCTGGATGAGTGCTGAACTATCATCATCACTTCTTTTATCGCTAAACTGAGCAATTGATTGCTTAATGCTTTAAATCAGTGTACATCTTTATCATACAACAAAATACATGTTAAACAATTGCGAGTGTCATATGATTCCATGATGTATATAAAAAGGGGATTAATGAATTTGTTATCATTTCGTTTATGTATATATGTATATATGTATCTCTTTCACAGAGTGAGTGTTCACCGCGCGGTGCAAAACTTGACGATAGAGAGAGTGAAAATGTGAATAACTATTGTGGTGCTGATAGTGATGATAATCGACTCAAAAGGAGTCCCCCAAATGGTAAGTAACACTGTTAAGACTCATTTTGTACAGTATTATAATATCGAAAATTAATTAACATATTGATTTTTAACTTTTACTTTCGTCACTAATATCTGAATCAATTTAATTACAGACAACAGCCGTGGCACCGATCATAGTATAACACGAGTTACAACAGATGGTGAAGAGATAAAACTACTCGAAAACGGATTAACGTCCCAATCGGACGGAATTGTTAACAGGTATGAGTTTTGGAGAGTTAACTTTATCAATTGTGAGCCTCTGTCTCATTCAACAACAAAGCCAATTGCTACTAAAGTCAAGTTGATGCAGCTGCAGTATGCGTTAGAATATTGTTCAAGAGTGATCTATACTCAGTCTGAGCTGTCAATAGATTATTGAAGTTATATTGATGAGTGTTCGGTGGGGTCTGAGTCTTTTTTTTTTTGGGGGGGGGGGGGGTTAGAACCAGAAATTTGGGAAATGAAAGAGGAAAAAATTTTAAAAAATAAACTTCCTAGTATGGCATGATACTAGTAAGTGTGTAGGAAAGGAGTTAAATTTTTGCTCTTCAGTGAGGCAACTTCATGAGTAACAATTTTTTGCCGAACACTTATACTAATACATAACAGTATCACAAAGCCACTTGAATATGCGAATATAATAATAGTTTGCGTATAGTTGATGTTGATGTTGATCTTATACCCAACTGCAGTGTCAAACAATTATTATTGTTATTGCAATATTATGAGTGTCTTTTCCTTATTTTTATGATTGGATTAACGATGCTGTCTCACCACTCGTGTTTATATCCCTTTTTTGTGTGTCATTAAGTGGCACATTATAATAACTAACATCTCAAAAGAGTGCTGTCAATGGTTTTCAATCAATATATATATATATATATTTTAATGCATTACATTTGTGTTTATGTCTCAATGGCCTCGAACTTTCAGGACCCCGAAAATTTTAATGCTTTTTTACCCTTCAATGGTATTATAAACTTATTCAGAGCACATATATGCATTAACAGAGAGCATTCAAATGCATTTGAATCACAAACAAACACTAGTAGTGTAGTAAAACAGTGTCATTTTTTCAATTGAGTCTCAAATCCCATTGTCATTATCCATATCATTTAATAGCACTTTTTTCCTCACTTTTTTCCGTGACTCATTCCCATACTCTGATTTTTCTATCAATTTATATTGTTAATAATGTATATGCTGTTAACATTATAACTGTCAAATGTAATAATAATTGAGTTAAAACACAGCGGGAGATTTGAACATTTTCACTTTGCTTTTTATATCAAATCATACAAATAATGTTTAAGAATAAAATATTATTTATTGCATTAAACTGACTTTTAACTTAAAAAGATATTTTGCAAATTAAAGTTTTATTATTATTTATATTAAAATTGTATTTATTACAATTATATTTAATTAATTAATTAGTAATGCGCATGATACAATTCAAATGTTGAAAATGAAAATTCAGGAATTGGAAAATAAAGAAAATCATAACGATAATAATAGTGAAACGCATTGTTTCATTTGTCAGGTATTATTTAATAATTAATTACATAAATACAATAAATAATTTTGTATTTAATATTATAATTTAGAAACCGTATGAAAAGCCTTTCGTGTCACTCACGTGTTGGCACGTGCATTGTGAACTGTGCTGGATTCAGATTGTGGTATGAATTTAAATATTATAAAATTAATTTAATTAATTTATATTTAATTAATTTATAATTAATTTTTTGATAATTGTTCAACAGGATTCAAAGCGTCAATGTCCACAGTGTGATACTGAAATATCATTAAGAGATTTGAGACAATTATTGTTGTAACCATTGTTGTAATCATTTTTAACTGTTAATTTTCATTTTAATTAAAAATTAATTTGTTAATAAAATAATAATTTATAATAATTACTGATTTAATAATATATTAAATAAAAGTTTTAATCACAATTAACAGTTATTGCTTTTAATTCTTATGTATCGTAAGTATTAAATGTTTATGTTAAGTTTTGAATTTGATTTATAATTTTATATTTATCACTGTCTTTGAATAAAGTATATTTTTAGAGACATTAAAAGTGAATAAATTAAGTTATTTGCCAATGAATTACTTATGCATAATATTAACACTCTAATTTTATATATTTATTATACTATTGTTGCAAATTTCTCATTTTTTGTCATTCCATATGAAAAAGTATAATCTTTTTCATAATGTTTCTATACTCAAATCATATTTAAATCTATAATTTTTATTAACAATTCCTTTGGCATAATTCAAATGAAAACTCATCATATGAACAATAATGGGCACACATAATAATGTCAAAACTTAATTTTAGTAGCAATTTATATTATAGTTACTCACGTACATAGACACGCGTACTATTACTGCAGAGAGTGGCCACGCGTGTGCTTTAAAAATAAACTGTGGTGTCAACAAATATTTTATTGGACCTCTGAGAGTAAAAATGGGATTCTCCCGCAACATACAAATCTCTTAAGATAAATGGCAATGGCAATGACTATAGGAAGATGCGAACGATTACAATCAACAATATATAACTTATTTTAAATATATTGCCACAATTGGAAGTGTCAGTATTGTAAAGTATCAATATGGGGTTTGGACGCGCGTGTTTGCGTTAATACTTTAAGCGTGCTTTTGCTATAAGATGCTGTAATTGGAGCTAATACTAGTATATGATGGATGATCCTTTGAACAAATCCACATGAGTTGTTCGGCAGTAGCAAAGGCCTAGAAAAATAGTGAGTCTCAAAGCAAAAAATTGTCTTTTCCGTGAAATTTGTCGGCACAATTGCAGATGTTTTCTCAATTCGGTTATAAAGTCACACATCGTCCCGATAGTGTGTAGTGTAGTGACAAAATCCAAATGTCTGAAGCTGTTGATGATGCCCAAAAGCAGCAGGTGTTAAACATGACAATATACTTCGGAAATAAAAGTACCCGCAAATGTTATTGCACTTCAGTTTATCTTCACGCATATACAGCATTTTAGTAGTATACATACAGTATTTTTTCGCGCTAACGTTTGAGGCCGATTGGAAAATGTGTTGCAAAATACAATCAGTATCATGATCAATTGAAGGGTAATGTAAAGAGCAGAAAGTATTTGAACCTTTTTGGTCAGTTGTCGGGTACGGTCAATTGTAGTTTTTGTTATAGTGATGGCAAACAGAGTATCGATTGCAGTGTGAGAAGAGAGAGAAAGAAAGAGATAGAGCAATGAATTGGTTACAGTAAAGAGATCACCATTGAAGCGGTTCCCCTCAGCACTGCGGGAGTTATTCACTAACTGCTATTGATAGCGATGTTTGCATTATCAATAGGAAGAAGATCGTGTTGAGTGACTCTTATTGAGAGTCGTGTCTCAAAATGGGACTCCGATGACAGCGAAACGATGAAGTGACAGTCAAAAAAATTATTGAAAAAAGCCATATAAAGAGAGATTCCTAAACTATGACAAAGTCGGGGTGTATCTTTAAGAGTATTTAGAGTGAGGACCACACACAACTTTTATTCTTAACAATGAGATATTTTAGTCAATGACCAATGTCCAGGTGCATATTGAAATTGAAATACCGCAAATACTTTAATAATATTACAATGTTTACCATACTTTAATATAACACAGTTACAATTGGTATATCTCTTTAGTTTAGACAGCATATAAACATGGAATATGAAAGGGATACAATACTAACAATAGTATTGTAGTGTGGAATATGTTATGGTGTTTACTTTGGTGGGTTACAGCATGATTACATAGAAACAGCTGGTCTCAGTTAAAATCCCAAGTGATCGATCAGTCACTGGCATGACTCCAGATCCTGCTCAAGGGACAGAGCGGTTGCACCATGTTTTTATCGCGGTCCTCCTCCGCCATCCTAAGGCTTAACTGACTTACTCCTTCCCATAAATAGAGAGTCAACTTTGTTCTGTGGTTTTGCAGCACAATCATCATGTTTTTCTCTATTGTTATGCTAATCATACTTTAGTTGATCGGCAGAGCTCTTCAAACATTATCGAAGCAATGAAAACCATTTGCAATATACAGTGTGAAATAACTATAAGTTATTCCTCGTAGTACACACTGTGTACTACACAGTCAATGTGATACAGTCATACAGTCATGCAGATGGTATACAGAAGCTTTTCACATCGTCATTCACACCAACCAAGTGGCAAAGTGGGGTTTTCACTGTGCCCAATAATTGTCTGCTAATTACATGCTTCAGGGATTGCGCACACTGTGCTCATAGTAAACCATAAAGTTAACAGTTGACCATTCATCACTCATATTAGAGAAAAGCGCATACAATGCTAACGTAAGGGCTCTCTTCAAAATAGTGCTCTGACAATGCTAATCACTGTTTTTCCCACAACTATATGATCGCGCAAAACGCGGGAATACACAATGTATTACGTAAAAAGTAATATCTCGCGCATCAATGGCATGTAATATGCCCCTTAAATTCTTGGTCCGTAACTAATTTTCCAACGAAACAACATTGAAATAGGCAAAAATATAGTATAAAGCTCTAGTAAATGGCAATCCTTTTTCATTAGGGCCATCGTCATGCAATTTACATGTATATCATCACCATCAAAAGGCCCTCGAAAAATATTTGACGATATTTCACGAGCACTCAATGCATTTGGATTCACCATATTTTGCTATTCATGCATAACAAATGTGAAATGCATATGTAAATGGCTCTTTTTTGCATTATATTTTATAAGTGATGAGAGAGAAGAAAGTTTTTGGTTCAAAGTTTTGTTTTTCAACATCCTTTTTTCACCCCTTTTTTAAGATCCTCTCACACTAAAGCACCATCGATGCATTACCAAATGATGCAGTTATAAATGCATACAAAACTTTTCTACACTTTTGTGTCTGTCCCTTTTTCCCCTCTTCATTCTTTTATATGCATTTTTCTATGTGTTTTATACTTTCGCAATTCTCTTTCTCCACTTTGTATTGCATTGTTGTATATTAGTATCAGTATTAGTAAAATGACAAAATTCTCAATCTGCAATTCACAGATACTGATACGAACCGCACGGAGATTGTAGTGATATATATATATATATATATTTGCGCGTTATGCTAATAATATGCAAATGTGAGTGTCAAACAAAACCAATAAATGTTACAATATTAAAGGGAATCCCTATTGTAGTGTCTTTTGGTGTGTCGAATGTCATGAGATTCAAAGTGAATGTGAAGAGAATCAGAATTTTTTTAAACTTCAAAACTCTCAATTTTAAATTGTCATTTCCATGATGCCAGTTTTTTCTGCACGAAAGAATATTTTAACCTTTTACTAGTGCTTGTCCTTTGTCTCTGGTTGCATATGCAGATGACACAAAGAAAAGAGAGCTGTCATCAGTTTAAAAGTATTTTTTTAAACTGCCATTACTTTGGGCTGAAACACCAATCACTGGGAAAGGGACTTTTAGCAGTATGTAACAAATCTAATGTTATTTAAGCCCCACTCTCTAACGCTAACTATCGTCACTATCATCACATTTTTATGTTATTTTTTGCATGACGCATTTCCCACTCCACTAAACCCGAGCCTTATCGTGTAAAATAAAAAACAAATGTCAACCCATGATCACTGCTCTTTAGCATGCACTTGACACACACTCACACTACATTTTTGTTATACAATGCGACTCCAAATATAACTATACTACTATACTACTCTCGTGCATAGCTCGTGTTAAGAGATAATCAACGCGCGAGTGGCAAATGCAAAATGGTCTTTAAAATACCCATTAAAAGAATCTCAGTTTATGTCTCTGTGGGACTAATGGTGCTAAAAATGAGTGATTAAATCAATAAATAAACTCAATACAAGTAACAAGTTTTATACTAATTTTATTAAATTAAATAACTTTTATTATTGCAATCAATTATTATTTATTTTTAATTTGACAATTGCTAAATCCACTCACACATGTATCACTATTAAGACACTGCACTTGAGTTATTGTGTACATTGATTGATAAATAAAAGTAACACAGTTTCAAGTGTTCAGTAAACATAACACTGAACACACATATACGACCATTGTTGAAATGATTCCATATCTTTATTAAAAGATAGATATTGATTTTTTTTTAAATTGAGATCGATAATACTTTTTTCATTCTTTTGTGCATTTAATGACTAACATTAAGTAACGAATAAGAAAGTTATATTTGTACTTTATTCATATATATTTGTCTTTAATAAGTGTATAATAATCAATAATTCAGAGCGTATCTCTTATATTTTCATATTCTTTGAGTGTAATATTATTGTATAACAAATGAGTGTTTCTGATAAATGTAACAGTGAACATTGTGTGAAATTAGGAGATTCATGCGAAAGAAAATAATGAGACACTAGTGATGGTATGACATAAGTCGTAAGTTTGTGATTTGAATTTTTTAGTGATTTACTAACAGTACACATGAGACGCTTTAAGGAACACTGATCTTTTATTGTAATATATTTGAATATTGCAATAAATTAAATAATTAATTAATAATACAACTGCAACATTAACTACGATTCGTTAGTTTTAATACTCATTAGTTAATTAGTAACGGTAATAATAACTTTGCATTTTAGCCATAGTACAGTGCAGTGATTTAAGACCCCATATCAATAAAGGCAGAAAGAGGCAAAAATAAAGTTATTACGTGAGTTATACTGTATATTGCAATATTTGACCGCATATGAGAGTTAACTTCACAATGAGTGTTATAATATCAGTATAGTGTATGTGTCAAATGCTCACAAATGTGTGCTCAAATTATTGGATTTTCAGTGCCACAAAACAGAAGCAGTGTTCCACAAGAGTTTCACACTTTATAAATCTCTAAAGTATGAAAGTATACCATGAAACTATGCCAATCTGTGGCAATCTGTCGCACTCTCACCAATAAAGATATTCGCGCTGAGCCCTGCGATCTGTGAAATTGAACATGGCACTAGGAAAGTGAACACACCGAGTATTACAGAATATACTATAACTTGTGTGAAACCTAAAAAAGTGAGACCGCAATACACATAACTGACTGCCTCATTAATTTTTAAACAACAATGCAATCCTAATTTATGCACCCAATATATAAGTGAAACAATATTTTGGTATTTTATATTTGGTAAGTGTATGTGGATATGTCTCTCTCCACAGAAAAGTAATAAAACTTAACCGGATATGTAAAATGAATCTATACCTTGTCAATGCTGAATAACTAGAGTCACTTGCAATAAGTTCACTAAAACTGAAAAGCAATTATTATAAATCAGTAAAGTAATAACAGAAAACATTTTTAACATAATCAATAAAATATATAATCAGTTAAATATTTATAATCAATGAACTGCTCATTTCTAGTAACTTTATAGTATCTTTATAGTAGTTTATAATATAATATAAAAGTTATAAATTTTTTTAGAAGATAAATCATGTCTTATAATTTAATTCATCGCTTATCATTTATATTGTTAATCCACAAAATTCCCCAATTATTGAGTTTCCATATCTCAATATGAAACTCCATACACGACGGACATTACCAGACCCTTTTCAATCACTAGTATTAGCATTACCATATTCTGTGTCAAACGGCGCGTGCGGCTATCATGTGAGACCCCATCAATCCATGTCCAACGCGATGCCATTGCCAATGCGACAGTTATTACGATTTTTCCGCATGAACAGGCATTGTGAGAATTGGAAAAGTGAGCAAAA
The DNA here is from genome assembly GCA_034695285.1 of Eniochthonius minutissimus. Classification (NCBI taxonomy): domain Eukaryota; kingdom Metazoa; phylum Arthropoda; class Arachnida; order Sarcoptiformes; family Eniochthoniidae; genus Eniochthonius; species Eniochthonius minutissimus. Next base: position 4,359 of record JAQIWM010000156.1, on the reverse strand, counting down.
AGTGTGAGATTTCGAGTATGTCTATGTGTGTGAGTGAGAAGGTGAAGACTGTTGAAGTGTGTATGTCTGATGGTGTGAGTTCAGTTTGTGGCCGTGAGGTCAGTTTACGCCACAAAATATGTGTGACTGTATATCACAAAAATGGAAAGTGTAGTAACTCAAGCGAAATCAAATCACAACTGAGAACTGAAAAAATAGTAACAGTGGACCCATACACATAAACGATTCACTAACGATTTCATATATTCCTATGATTTGAATCGTGATGTGAATATCCAATTCCAATGTACTTATAAACAAATGCCTTATAATGGATAACTCAAAGAATGAATGCATATTACATTGAAAAGGGGAAAAAGGGGGTCTTATCGTAGAAAAACACTTTCCTGTTTCTTGTAAATAACTAGACAGTTGTCTTTCGTACTGATAAATAATTTGTCCGAAAGACATAACTAAACAAAAAGAATTATTAGACTCAAAGTAATGCAAAAGCTTTAAGTTTTAAGCTCTTAAGGGACCGACAAATCTTAAACACGCGAATGTTGTGAGCTTTTTTCTCTTTCTTTAGACACACACACACACATACACATACAGACACACGCACATACACATAGTCGTGAGACGGGGCATTTGTCATGTCAATATCAAAGACATTGATTTATATATGTTTTTCTTTTGGTGCAATTGTCTGTTATTTTTTGGAGCGATTTTCATGGCATTGTCCGAGTGAACAGTTGTGGATGTAACTCTTCCTTTTTCATTATTTGATTAAATCAGAGATCTCTTAGTTTTGAGGTCACAGCAGAGAATGATTAAATAAGTTGTCTCAGTTCGTGACTTTTGGTCCGCCCTTTTGGCCAAACGCTCAATAGATGGTCAACCATTGAGTGACCAATGATGCGAAGAGACTGCATTACTCTAATGGCTTCTAATGTCAAAGAGTGCACCACAAATTGAGGATCCAATAAACCAAAACAAATGGGCAAAGTTAGGATTAGGGATGAAAGTGTTTTACAGTGCTGCAGTGAGTCGTTTCTACTGTGTGATGATGAGAGAAAAGAGAAGAGAATCCCTTTAGAGAGTAAAGATACATGATGAAACACACCCATTGGTGAAGCTTAACATGTTAAAGAAACACTTCTTCACCATGTACTTAAAGAGGCCTAATACTATGAGAGTTTAGTATGAGGGTTTAGTTTTAATCGCACAAAAAGGGAGCAAAACTTAATTTGCACGATGATGTCACACTCATCGTAAAACGTGTTTCTTTATGATATAAGTGTTCACATTCATGGCACGTTTTTTGCGGCATTTGGGAAGTGATCACCATCATTAGTCATGGAGCATCCCACAATCCCCATCATCTTGATTTGATCCTTTTTGTGAGAGGCATAACTACCATTTTGTTTCATGGCAAAATAAATCCTCTATTTTGAGAGAATTGTGAGTCTTTGTGAGTCTTTGCGGTCATCGTCTCTCAATTTGTGGTTCATAATGATTGATACGGTCCAATGCAATACACGGATTTGTGACCATATTATCGCAATGATTGCATTCGACTCACTTTTTCGCTATGAGATGGGGATTTGGGCCAATAACTTATATCGATATGTCGGTTTATATATTATACCACGAGCGTGTTAACTTAGTAGTCCGCAAGGAAGTAAATTCACATTCTTTCCATCTATTGATTAAACTTTATTTTCATATCTTCTGTTTCATTTTAGTTTTATTTGCAGATATTTTAGTTTACATGTAATTATCATTTGAACTTTGCAAACTCCTTCAAAATACATAAGAGTTAATGTATAAAAAACAAAATTCATTTAATGTATTATCTCTTGTTATTACCACTCTCAAAAATGGTTATACAAATAAACATGAAAGTATATACTAAACTAATAGTGTATTAATAAAAATAAAGAATTATTTACATTATTTACATTAAATTATAATCTTAATTTATATCAAAATCCCCCCCCCCCCCCATCAATCATGATTTTGCATTAAATCTTATCTAAAGTTGAAAGTTTGAGTCTTGCTGATCACTGCGTTAACTCATGTTCAATCTCTATCATCAAAAAAAGAGGAAATTTGTCATGATAACTCTAAGAAACTACTTTTTGGAAAGTTATTTTCTCACTGTGAGATCCCAATTGGAAAGACATAAAGAGGTACATTGAACAAAATAAATTCGACGCATATCCTTTTGCATATCAAATAATCGAAGAGATGATCAATTTTGATATCAGCACTTTTTATTTGCAGATTAAAGTTTTCTTTTTTCCAGAACTGAATACACAACAATATAATGTCTTTAAAATGCATTAACATGCGTATCCTCACATCTAAAGATGCTAAAGCATTGCATTAAATTTAAAGGGGGAAAAGGACCAAAACAATTCATCACATGATAGAGAGAATCGAAAGGGATACACTCACCCCTCAGTGAATCCTTTTACTCGAAGTGAAAATGCAGTGCATTTCCCTATTTATTTAGTTTTGTCTCACACTACAAATGGTCCCACGATTTAAGTCCATTTTTTATAACAGCGTCAAACACACACCCTTTTCATTCTTTTGATTTTACTTTCATCACATGAAAGAGAATACTCTTTACTTTTTTATATGCAATTCTCTTTATGCGTTTTTGCACAGTTCAAAATGTCTTCTTCAGCATGAAATACTCGGGAAAGGTCAAAGTGAAGCCCTTTAAAAGAGATTGCACAGCATTTGTTTTTTCTTTTGTGTATACTTTTTTATGTATGGCACTAAATCAGCCGCGACTCAAACTATCATTTGAACAGTGTCTCGATCTGATAATAGTAATTGCATCGCCCATTTCCAACTCTAACAGATTGAGACACTTCAAACTTATTGCGGTATACAATGCACAATTGGGTATTGGGTATGAGGGTAATTCTACAAAAAATTCAACTTCAATAGTAAGTGATGATGATGATGATACTCCTCTGCAAATTGTCTATTTTGTGCACCGTCGGGTGATCAGTGATCAGCCAATTTTGAGTCGCGACAATAGTGACCATAGTGACTTCTCTTTCTAGTTTATGACCAACTATGATGATCCTTTGTTATGATCACATTTACTCGTTATACCATAGACATAGGCATGGATCACCCTAAAACTGGTGAACTCCTCTGTTGATTACTGAAAATTCTCCTGAGAATTGCGTACAGAGTAAAGCCATCGTAAAGTTTGTGTTTTTAAAGCATTACTCTAATATTAGCCTCAATTGTTAAAGCGTTAACACAAACAAATGCTCCGATGCACTCTCATGCCTCTCATGTTTCCATTGATGATAATGATGATGATCATATTAGCAGCGGTGCGATACAACAATACGAGCAAAACACATGAGCAGATGATACCACTCTTTTTCTCTCATTTAAAACTCATTCACATTCTGATTTATGGATTCAAATATTCTAATGTCAGGAGTATTGTATATTACTATGTTAGAAGTGTTTCTTACTTTATACAACTATGTCATTTTCTTAAATTATCTCTCATAATTGGAGGTGATTTTTTGGGAAAATTATGGCTTTAATGAGGAAGAGGCAATTTTAAAAAAGTACTTTAAGTTATAGAAGTATTTTCTCTTTTCATTTATTTTATATCTCTTCTCATTTAAGATTTTATATTTATTGATATACTTTAATAGTAGAAACACAATAGAAAATATTCTTTGCAATGATCGTGTAAATCGGAAGCTGCAAAAACACATTCATTGTTTGAAATTTGTTATAATTACCCTCTCAGATCTGATCGAATGCATCAGTTATGATTCATCCTCTGGTAAACTATACTCTTCTTCTTTTTCTCTTTTTCCTCACTTCAGTCACTACATGTACTTGTATCTTATCGAATACATTGTTTTACTTTCAAATGGGAATCGAATGACTGCACTTAATTCCCTATTAGTAAACAGTTATTCCCCTTTTCCAAAGCTGTATCAATCGAAGAGGTGTCACGTGTAAGCAAATGTTATATTGTTGCAATATGTTGCAAAAATATAACAGAAATACCGATTTTCAAAAGGCAGAGATAATTGCAAAAAAATATTTAAATATTTTTGTATGATTTTATAATCGAATTTTCTGTAAATCACTGAAATTCTGACAGTTATATGTAAGTATATGCAATATATATTTTTACACTTTCAATGCACGCATTATCTACGGTAAGCAAAGTCGTGGTTAACTTGTATCAGAAATAAGTTATGTTTTGGTCAGCAAAAGAGCGATCATATTGTCTGAAGTGGAACATTAGCTCATATCAAAGTGAAGTTTGAGCGACAATTGAATCTCCCTCAAGAGCATTTCTTTGCCAACATTAGT
>JAQIWM010000155.1:0-12685 GCA_034695285.1 Eniochthonius minutissimus | reverse complement strand
TTAGAGTCGCACTTTAATTACAAAAATAATTTCATAGAAAGAAATTGTATTTATACCTGTGATAGTTACCTGCAGAGGGAAAACTTTAATTATATATCCCTTAGAAGTTTGATTGAATGTGCTAATTAAGCCACACCTTGATTAATTAAGGTAAGGCACTTTATAGATATTCAGATGGTAACCACCACAAGGGGCTTGGCGAATATGGTCTTAAGGTATAAATATATATAAATATTATAAGGTATGAATATTATAATGGCGTTACACGCGGTTACCGCAATTATTCGCATGGTGGAATCATCATCATCAGAGTGATCATCAATATTATTTGCGGCGTAATTGCAAAAACAAAGGCCCCTGACCCTTAGCTTAACTATTACTAGGCTATTAAAGACCTGATTTTATAGTAATTTTATAGTAAAGCGTGAAGAGACAAAAGGATGAAACATAATTTAAAACCCATTAAAGTGATCATCACCGCCAATGGACTCCCTCTTCATTCACTCCCCCAAAATACTCCCCCGCAACAAGAACTGTGCAATATATGCCAATTATGATAATTACATATCACAACTATACGTATACACTATACTAATACGTTACGCGTCTCGTGTTTCCATCAAAATCCGGGGTTAGTAAACTCATTTTAAATGCGTTAGCAAATGAGTGACTTATTCTCAAACTCCAATTAGCCAATCACCACTTTTTATTTTCACTCTTCTTAACGATCTCTTTCTTCTAGTAATACGAATAGTAATAGCAAAATCTCAGCTTTTGATTCTATCATTCCGACAAACATATTATCATCATTCTTAAATAAATTACATTATCACACACGTATATTATATGCCCGTAATATAACTTTTATATCTGTCTATAGATTGTTACATAGACATAGACATGTATATGTATTGTTGTATGTTCTAATTCTATCTCCATTGGTAAGCGTATTATTTTATTTCATGAATGGGGAAAGAGACGAAAGGGGACGGAGTGAAGAGTATTGTGTAAAAGAGAAACAAAAAATGCAATTTTAGCCCATTGTGAAATGCGATTCTTTGCCTGTTCTTGCATTTTATATAACTCTAGTTCGTTTAAGCTTTATACTACTAGTACTAGAATACTACAGCTCTTAGAGAGGAGAGAGAAGTAATACGTTTATGCATGTTACGGTCGCTATTACTTTCGCCTGTGAAACTTTTTGCCTGTGAGGGTCTTACAAAACGTCAAAACTAAAGGGCCTCTATATATATCTTTTAATAAAGAGTACAGAAGAGGGATCCAAAGAAAAATCTAATCAAATTTCTTGTAAAGAGGAAAATTTTTTAAAATTGAGAAGCGCATGCTTCTCCTATTAACCAATTCCCTCGCCTGTGCTCCATTACCCGCCCTATGGATTTAGCAAAAGACATTGAAAAACTGCTCCGAAGAGTAATTTATTTTTCTTTTCTTTAAAACACTAATACTAAAAAACTTTCAGAATGCACACCAAATCGCATCTGTTCCAACTAACTTTTGCTTTTAAAAACTTATACACATACATACTACCGTATGTCTATGCCCATGCCAAAGCGCACTATCATCATGCTTCCAAATATAACAGCAAAGAGAGGACACGATCTCCCTTTAATGTTAATAACTGTTTCACTGCATTACTGCAGTGTGCTGCAGTGAGTGAAGATTCAAGAACTTTGAATCTCTAAAAAGCTTAATATTACATATCTATACACTCTGTATACACTCCATTTGGTTTAAAGGTAAACACATCCGCGTATACACACACACCTGGAATCGTACAAATGGCAACATATTCATATGCAATCCTCAATGCTATTTCCAGACACAACATATAACATCATAACAGTCTACTCATGGCTTTTTGTTGTTCCCATTGAGGCTCAGAGAGGCATTTACTAGAGCAGTTTGCTTTTCTTTTTTCAAGTCTCTCACTCGTTTTTCTCGTCTCTCTCTTTCTCTTTCGCACACACACATACAATCTCCCCACAAACGACGAGCACGCTAGTTTGTAGTTGTATCACTATAGTAGATGTACTCTCACTCTACTGTATATTATGTAGTTGAGTCAGACAGACTTACTTCCTGATTCAGCACTCACTCTACTTTGTGCTTGGGTTTGGCTTTATATATATATGGTCATATAAAACCCAACGATCGCTACCAAAGTGAGTGGTACGGTCAAGGGCAAGGTCTTTTTTATTTGGCCATTCACCAAGGATGGGAAAACACCTAAAAACATCACTATTGCTGCAGTACAACACACAACAAACTAGAGAGAGTGCAAAAAGACGATTGAGTATGAGTGAGGAGAGTTTTGCAGTGTAGTGTTGGCAGTGGCAGTAAACGATTGAAAATATTGCCCGTATAAACAGCAAAACTGTGCGATAAACTGCAATATGATAACATGTGAGAATTGAGAATAAAATAAAACCGTGAAAATTGTTTAGGATATTGAGAGCTCAGCCATGGTTAAAAACTAATATACCAATACTATTGGATGAAGGATTTTGGATAAAATGAACATCCTTCGCTATAATTTTGTCCAAAAATATCCGTTTTCAATACAATATCTATGGACATCATCATGAACAAAATGTCACATCCTTCAAGAGTTTCATCATATTCATTGGAGTGAAAGAAGAACATTTTTTAAAGGGAATACCTTATATTGGGCATAGTACACAATTTAACTTATATTTCGCTTGCATTGCACTTGTTTCGGCTCTATTTTCTTTGTACATTTACTTGACTCTGTACTTTTGCACTTACAGAATTGCAATATTACAACTATAGGATGATGGTGTGCCCTTCAATATATTGTTGTATATGTAAGCCCAAAGCATCAGGGGAATTAGACTAGTGATGATGCATTTTTGAAAAAGTTTGATTTTGTAAAAAGCAAGAATATTTTAAGGAACTGTCAGCCTCTTTTACATTAGAGAAGAGACAGGAGAGTGCATATTGTGCAATGCCATTATTCTCGACTAAACTCATATTTTCTGTGTGTGTGCAGTATTCACTAGTATTCACTAGTATTCACTCTACACTATGTATGGCCATCGCAATATATTCCAATCATATCTTTAAAGCTCATCCACTATTTCCCTCCATCTCCATCAGCCAGATGCAAGACAAAAACATGTAATTAGGTTTTTCTCTGCTCACTATGGCTTAATGGACATATTTTAGTGGACAATGCAGTACTAGTGCAATACTTGTTCCACCCAATATGATAGCGTGCGTGCCAATGTATAGATTGCACATTGTATTGTATAAGTGCTGTATTATGATGATACAATATATTTGTGTGCACAAAAAATGAAAAGCACAGAGAAAAGATCGAATTTTTCTCTCATCACTGATAAAAGTCCAAATATTGGCATTCGACAATTTTCTTTTCCTTTTATTTCACAATTAATATAATATTTGCTTTATACAAACAAAATTAATTAATTAAATGCTAATAAATGAAAATATAACTAATTAATTAATTAATTACATTGATTAATTAATCTATTTTATTATTATACATTAAATTAAAATTTATAATAATTAGAATATATTTTTAATAATGTTGTTATAGGTTTTGAATTATTGATTATTATTCAGCTTCAAATAAATTCAGATCATGATATTGCATTAAAACGGTTTAAGAGAGTGAACTGAAAGTGATGGTTTCCTAATATATAGTTGAAAAAGAAGAATCTGACTAACATTTCGCTGACCTCATCCCTTCTCTTTTCCATTAATATAGTGTCAAGTACAGGAAGCATCCTGAAGAAGATATCTTAAATGCAAATTTCAAGTTTTACCGCATACACACGGCGAGAGTTTTAGAATTTTTTTTTGAGTTTTCCCTGAGGCATTCCATGAATGTGTTGAAATGCTTATGACTTGACTCTGACTACAAAATTGTGAGTTATAAGTTATTCGGCAAAGATTTACAGTATGAGCCAATCTCTACTATATCTTTAATATTACTTTGTGCCACATGAACCTGTGAACATCGTACTCCTTAATTGAGGTTTTTGAGCAGGAAATTCATTTTAAACTTTTTCTTATGCATGATGTTGTCTCAATTTCTTTCTCTCTCTCTTCTTTCCAAAGGGTATAAAGTTTTCTATGGCTATTTTTCAGTTACCATAGTAACTCTTCTTTTTCTGATGGAGAGAAGACTAAAGGAAAAAATATCTTAAGAGCGTCAAAGTTGTCAATAGCAACCGCACTTTTAATAACGCGCAAGTATTAGTAAAGAGAGAAGAAGAGGGTGGGAGATATGCGCCATTAAGTAACGCTTCACTGGACACTAGAATTGGACACGAATATTAAAGAATATTGCAATAAACTGTGGTAACATAGACATAGACTGATGGTATTGATCCCCGAACAATTGACCATAAAAATTAAGCAAAAATTTGAAAAAAACAAATTTCTTACACAAAATTATTATTCATATGGAAAAATAAAGAGGACAAAAATAATACGGAAGCGTGTGTTTTTATACCCAAAAAAAATCAGCGTCAGCGTCTGGGTTCTACTTTTTATCTGAATGCATCCCCTATTTAATTCCCTGCCAGTGATACATTCAACTGATTGCACTATAACAGTGTGTGTGAGGGAGAGAAAGAGAATAGCATTATGGTATATAACTAACTATTATACTTTTTTGTTGTGTCCGTTCAAACACATTTTCAGATGCAGTCGCGTCTCTTTGATCTCATGGGGATCCGATGTGGATGAGGATGTGGAGGTTGTGAGAGAGGAAATACGCAGGAATACCGTTACGTGCTATTTTTTATATAAATATAATGGTACAGTATGTGTTCCCTCTCTTCTGCATATTTATGCATCAAACTCTGAACCCGTCACCCCCACGGTCGCCCTTTTCCCCACTATGGTGCTCCCCCCATGAGCGGCTCTCTTTTGCATCATTGCGATCTGCTTTTTAATGAAAATCAAGAGAAGATTGAACCGTGCCATGTTAGTGTAGTTATTCAATGATAGTGATACACTGATGGAGATGGAGATGAGGATGGTGATGCTTTACAATTTTCTCAATTTTGTGTTCCTCTGCATCATCATCATAGTGATAGTATATGTATAGTGATAGTATCATTGCAATTGCAACAGAGTCTCAGCCTCATTTTCTTCCCTTTCGCATGCTTTAGTATGCAAATCTGTTTTTTTAACCAATTTTAACTGAAAACCTTCGGCTCACTTTCTAATAGAAATATACCGGAGGTGTGCATTGCTCCTTTCATCTTAGAATATTTAGTTGATAAAGAAATAGCAAAGGGAAAACACGGGATGCATATCTAAATTCCCACATAATAAGAAATGGGAATAAGAGAATAAAAAAAATAGATACCAATGGTGATAGTAGTTCAGTACAGAATTGTTTTAACCAAATACTAGTACAGAGAATAAAAAAGTAAAAGCTGCAAAATTACGCATTTTGCATGGGGGAGAACATAGGGGCTCTTTCAAGGGATGAAGCATGGGGGAGGGGGTCTCAGTGAGTTAATTTGTAGCAGTGGTGGGGTCACACTGAAACAGAAAAACATCAATGGACTTTTTCTCTCACTCATTCACTCACTCTCTTTTTTCTCTCTGTTCTCTCATAGTCCTCTCTGTTTCTCTATGCTCTTCATAGTGTTATTTTCAATAAAATAGGCAAAAAGAGAGAGTGGAAAAGCAATAGGGGATTATCTACATTTTGAAGAGTGACTAAAAATGGAATATTTGAAACATTAAAGATATAGCTCATGACTGAAAAAAAAAGTTTTAGCATTAAATTGAAAAATGTACGCATCAAATTGAGTATTTGGCCGTATTGGGTATTATATCGCAGAGTTTTCGCATAGATCCATCGCATAGATCGCACAATGCTCTCCATCTCATCATTTACTCGTTAAAGTTAAATTTTAGCCCATGATGATCCCATGAGGAGAGAAGAAAAAGAGGGAAAACTAAAGAAGTCTGCTTTAGAGAATCCATTACCAATGTCCATCACTGAATAAATGAGAAGAGAGAAGAAAGAGAATAGAGAGGGGAATGCACTATGCAATGGGGGTACGGAAACTAAAGCTGAAAAGAAAAAAGATCAATCTTTGTTGCAACTGACCCCCTCTACTTCTTTAAATAAGTACCCCCTCAATAGTTGTGAAGCTTTGAGTGGTGATCGATTAGATAGTGAAGGGCATAAAAAAGCATGGTCTTAACTAAGGACTGCTAAAACTGTCGCTCTCATGTGCGATCTCTTTAATTGCTTACTGCAAAATTAAACAGCCTTACTCCATACATCAACCAAGCCAGAAAGTCACGATCACATGACCACATCACTTTCATTTAGTGACCAGAAGAAAAGAGTATTGCTTTTCACTGTGTTCGCCTTTTTTTGCTTCACTATGGTTCACTATGGTTTACTATGGTTTTACTCTTGACTCTTGCATTTTTTCTATTACTAAGTAGATTAATGCATTTGCAATTTATTGCATTACTTCACTTAGCCAGAGGTGGGATATTTTATATGCAATCCTACTTTATGAACATTTGGGTATACTCCCGTGAGAATAAATATACTGTGATGTTAAGTTCAGTGCAATCGAACTGTAAGTGAGTCGATAGATGAATATTTTTTTGTGAGATTGAGAGAGACACACACACGAAGAATAGCAAAACTAAAAACTAATACTAGAAACTAATACTCCATAAATTACTCTCCTATAATTAGGTAACACGATATGTCGATTCAAAGAAATTTAGCTGCAAATTGTAATGTAAGGCTATAGTAAGGCTATATTAGTCCTAGTGATAGATGGGACGATAATACGTTGTGCAATAATGGCGAATGATAAAACATTTGTACATAAAATCGAGTAATATGCTCTAATAACGGGTCTCAGTGATAGAATAATGCAAATGTAAATGTCTATAATGTACTATGTACCAGCAGCTGCTGCCTGCAGATGAGCTTATTATTGGAAGCATTTTAATTTGCATATGCAAATTCATTTTAATTGGTTCTGTATCAGGAACATTAAAGTATCATTTCTTAATGGAGAGATAATAACAAGTTGTGCTAGCAGCACCAGGTAAGTAATTAGGACAAATAAAAAGTATACATGCAAAACATTTTTAATGTGTCTCCGCTATTATTGCTAACAATATGAATGATAAAATAAAAATAGTTAATGATGAGAGACCAAACATAATGGAACATAGAACATAAATGAAAATGTGGATAGTAACGAGAGAGGTCTTATCATTCGACTAATAGAAAGTTTGGTTCATTGACGATGGTGTGTGTCGGATCACATTCGCATCTGCAATATTGATTTTTTTGGTGCATGTGTCGGATTTCATTTCTTTTTTTAAAAAAAGAAAGAAAAAAGAAGAGATTCAATGCATTTCTATACTCGTATATTACTATGCGAGATCCTGTCCAGAAATATACCAGAGAAGGAGATATATGGCCAATTATTGATCGGCCATGCACATGTCCAAACATAACAACCGCTTCTACTAATGCCTGCATCTTTTTTTCTAGTGATGGGTATACTAGTGATGGAAGCCAAATTTTTTCCAAAGTTTTTTATCTTTTCTTTTGCATCGCAAATTGGCTGCAGCGCCGCACTGCATCATGAGCATTACACATCAGCCGAATATCACTAGTAGTCACACCGTATTCCCCATTCACTGAAATTTTTTTCAATATCATATTTTTGCATTACTAATTTAACTTTATTTGCATATATTTTAAATATTTTCCTCTGCCGTGTGCACAGCATTGGGGCATTGTAATAATCTTCAATGGTCTCTGTGTCGGTTCTCTCATTTATGTATGTGTATGTGTGGGTCGGTGTGTGTATGTGTTTTGTCTCTAAATTATGCTCTCGGGTATCGTTTGAGAGAATGAATGTATTCACCGTCATTTGCTTACAACAATTTTTATACACGGATTATAAACGAAAGCTTTTCTTTTCTCTTAATGTGCACTCAGGCCTCATACACAGTATCACATGATATTGTTACGCCTCATCTCTAATATTTTTTGTATTCTTCATGCAAACTCTACCAAGAGCTTAAGCAAAAGTTTCTCTCTTTCTCTCTCTCCCTTCATCTCTCTCTCGCTCACTCTCTCTCCCTTCATCTCTCTCTCGCTCTCTCTCTCTCCCTTCATCTCTCTCTCGCTCTCTCTTTCTCTCTCCATCTCTCACTCGCTCTCTCTCTCTCGCTGCTCTCTGTCGCTCTCTCTCTCTCTCTCCATCTCTCTGCCTCATAAAATCCCATGAGGTCCGCAAAAACTAAAGCTTAAAACCAGTAGCCATTAATTTAAAGTTTCCACGAATATTTTTAAAAAGAGAGGAATTTAGTGGTAACGGTGACGGTGCAGTGATGGTGATGGTGATGCTCGGCAGTAGTTCTTCAATTGTGTCTCAATGCAGAATCCCACTGCCGTTAGGGAGGGCTTATTTTGTATACGCTCGAATGTCATTTCCACAGCACAGTATGGTGATGTGAGCCAAATTTTTATAATGAAACATGGCTTCAGTTTGAATGGGGGAGGGAAAGAAAATAAACTTTTGGATCCCTTTGACATGGCGATGAAATCCTCACTCTTCGGGAGAGAAAATTCTAAATTTTTAGTTATGATTCACTACGCGCAAAAATAACAAAAAAGAGAAAAAAATGAATCATTAAATTTCCACCTCTATGCGTTTAGAAAAATATTTTTATCGCCAAAAAAAATTTAATGTCTTTTTGTAAGTGTGTGTAAGAAATAGAAATAACGAGCATTTTAGTAATATATATAATATATAAATTGATATATTTAAATGGATACTAAATGATGAGTATTTACAAATCGACAGCAGCAAATTATGCTAATGACAATGTCGAAGGGCGATGCATTTATGTTTAACTCTTCTCACTTTACATAACAACAGTCTATTCAATATTACATACTTTCATGCACGACCTTTTTTGCATACAAACCTCATCTCTCCCCTTTTCTCCCCTCATCTTTCTCAGCGTTCACTTTCCTTCTCCCCTTTGCCTCTTTTATATATTTGATAGGGAGTTAAACAACCGTTTAAAATGCCTCTTTTTTATCGCGGTTTGCGTTACTAGAACTTTACTAGAATAGTTCTATGCACCCCTTTCATCACATCAATGTGGGGATGTAACCCTCATGTAAGTATTATCCGCTCCGGAGGAAGTAATGCTGTTGTAGTAAAAGGATTGAGGCACAATGCAAAGGGCTTAAGATCGCGGGGATGAGATCAGTGTTAGTAAATGGGGAGTCAACAGGAGACAAATTGACTTTATTTATATATATATTCTTATTTAGTATGCAAAAAGATCAAATATATTCATTTACTTTTCACATGAATGAATATATTTAATGGGGTCGTGTGTTGAAAGGGTTCGGAACCCCCATTTTATTATTTAAAAGGGTTATGCTTACAATAAACGAAAAAAGATGAGATACATTATCAATAATGCATGGTATTACCCTACTATAAGCTTTATATAAGCATCATACCGCCACAAAAGAGTACTGCCAAATGTTGTACAGAATCTACTGGTTAAAGTAACGCAATTTCCTCTTAAGCAGTTAATATGCACTAAGTTTTTATCTAATGGCGATCGTTATTTGATGGACTTAACATTCAGTGAGCTTTTTACTTTGTTTTTTACTTAATACCTCATACAATTTCTAGTGATCATACGCGGAACCACTCACATTCACAGTCAGTCTCTGACCAATACACGAATGTTTTTTCCCGTGAGACAATGAACAGAATGACACGAAATAGTTTCATTATGTCTAAGGCTCAATTGCAATTAAATGATATTAATGTTGTGGGGCATGTGCGAGAGACCTTTTCATTGTGCTGAGTTAAACCAATATGCACTCTCTCTCTCTATGCACTCTCTATGCACTAGTACTACAATCAGTTGGCCGCTCGTTAACCATCCTACTAATGAAACAAAACATGTCCAAATGTCCAAATTAAGCAACACGCACATAACTTTTTCATTCGACAACCTCCAGATAATGTATTTTATTTGCAAATGAAATGGTGAACACATTGTTGGTGCGGCATCGGTCTCTGCTATTTCCTCATTGTTAATTATATGGGGCCGAATGTAACCACTAACGGAACAACATTTTTTCATTAACTATGAGCACATTGAATGAGTTTAATGATGAGTGACGATATTTTTTGCTCTTTTTGCTGTATTTTTGGCGTTTTTTAAATGAATATTTTTTCAAAATAAATCTTCATGTATATTCACATAAAATAATTTTTCAATATTCAACACTGAAATGTTTTACTGTCTTTATTCTATTCTTTGGTTTCTATCGGAGAATATGCTGTATGTATGTATATGCATATGCATATTCTGTATGTTTCATTACTCGGGGTTCACTTTCAGGCGCGTGCATGAAAAAATCAGTGCGAAATACAGAAATGAGTGCAATAACTAAAAGAGCAAAAAACATGAAAGACACATTTTTCGATGATTTTTTAAACGGCTCATTGCGTACGCGTTGCTTATGATGCAAAAAAGTGCTATACAGTGCCATACACTTCCATACATATATCCATATATCCATTCCATCTCTGTCTTGGCATAGCTCATTCCTCATCTCACCCTCCATTTGGGATGTTATTCCATTCTCGAAAATTCATTTTCATCTTCTATATAATGCTGAAACAAATTTACATGTACTAGTATGAGGGAAGGGAGAGAGAGACACTGAAATGGGGGGAAGTGACGGGGATCTTAATTATAATATAGAGATATTAAAAAATTGATTTTAGAATGATGTCGTGAGCACGCAATTGGGCGTTTCAGTAATGCGCGCATCACTAAATTAAACCCCTTCTATTACAAAACCGAATGAAAAAGGGTATTTGGGAGGAGACCATAGTGTCATTAACATAATGTATGATCAAAGAAATGCGCTCTCATTAGGGTACCCTATCCCTACTAGAAAATGCCTTCACTGCCGTCAATATATTCGGTAAATGTAAAGAGCGCATGCTGATTAGTCAATAACAATTTCGCTTTCATTCTTTAAACTTTTTACTGCCCCAAAACACACACTTCCAACTAAAGTACGTGTTTCACTCTAAGAATAACTACAGAATAGCGAATAGAAAAGGGGATGTGAATAAAAAGGGGAAAAGAAATGAGCAATGAAAGAATTGACAAAAGAAAAGAAATTGTACAATGCAAAGACTGCATCGTCGCATCACTTATTTTCATCATCAATTTTTTCTCATACAAAATTAGAGAAATAAAATATGACATTTCTTTACCTGAAAGTGTCTCTTTTGCAGCGTGAAAACGCATCCGTTTCAAGCGATACTTTTGGGATCATTTTGCGCCTCTTTCTGAGAGCTGTGTCTGGGGTCAGTATGTTTCAGTCTACTAAAATGCTCTTCAGTCTTCTCTCTCAAAGTAAAGTTACTATTGTGGAAGGTTATGCCAATGCATGCCAACTTTGAGTTTGCTTCTCTCACTACATTCTCTGTGTGTCTCTGATGGTGCAGTACACACACGCTCTTTTCGTAGAACTCTCATTCACTCTCTGTTCTCTCTCTATTCTCTCTCTTTTCTCTCTCTTTTCTCTATCATGACATAAACAACATTGTGAAACTTGTGTGTGTGTAGGACCCAAAAGCAAAAAATTTACATGAGGCACTGAACTGAACGCACGACTCAACCAAAATCAATAATATCCGATCGAAAAGTGCATATATCTGCACGTATCTGTATGTTCATGTATGTGATAGTAACACATAAGTGTGGCCAAATTTCAAACTCTCAGTCCATCACTATGGTTCCATTTTAACCGATATGTATATATATTACAGTAGTTTCAGTTCGCATCATTTTCTTCCCTTTGGCCATGACTTTTCCATTGATAATGCCATCTTTTTCTTATTTGTACATTTCTTATTATTACTGTATTTCTATTAACTTGTATTGGTTTCAAAGTAATCTCTCTTTAATGTTATTATGCACTGCATTAGAGTGCATCAATAATTCTGATTGAATAGCCATTGGGTTGACTCAACCGAAGTTAATTTATTGATGATTTGTTTTTTAAATATTAACGAATACAAAATAAACTTTTCAAACAAAATATAAAAGTTTATAATACAAATACTAAAATTTTACATCACACTCGTGGCAGCACTTTCGTAAACTTCAACATAATATATCAATTATTTATCTATTTATTTATAGAGTATTGCGCATTATCTAATTTATTTCATTATTGTAAACATTTTAATTATTTTTACTTTTTATTTTTATATTCAATCATTTTATTTATTAGTTACGTTGAATAATACATAAAGTAATTAAGAAATTCTTATTTCCTAAAGGGTAATCATGCTTTAATTTAATATTTCTCTTTACTACTTTAATGTAATTTTATGTAAATAAATATTGTTAAGAAAAATATATATATTTAATATATATTTAACATTAAGCAATTAATAAAGAAGAGAAATTAACATAAATTTTAATCTCAATTTTTTACAAAAAGTATTTATATCCTAAACACAGAACATATTTGAGATTAGTTTAAAGGTATCATTTTCCAATATTATAATGCTTAAATAATTATGATTTTTTTAAT
>JAQIWM010000154.1:0-12721 GCA_034695285.1 Eniochthonius minutissimus | reverse complement strand
GGGTTTTGGAAATGTGTTAAAAGATCTGAACATTTAAAAGAAGTGTGTGATAAAAGAAGTGAGTTTTGAGTGTATTTCATTATCTTTATTTACTTTTATTTATTATTAATTCATTTTAAAAATTCATAATCAACATAATTAATTTATGCAACAAATTAATCAAAGATATAACTATATTTTTATATTCTTTTCAATTAAATGTGATCATTTTATGTTTGTGCTTTATAAACAATGTTCATCATGATTCAGCAAAAATTCAATTACAATTTGAAAATTGAAAAAAATTATCTTTTAATGGTGCGTGATAATTGTATTTTAATTATTTATTTTGTAAATATTATAATTGCGAATGAAAAAGCATTGCAATTATAATATTTATAATTTGTAATTTTAAACATAAACATTCACTGCAATTTTAGTAAATTCTTTTAAACGACGAAATTATCATAATCACATCATTGTATTTCAATATTAATAAAAAAAAATTGGAAACGAATGTTTTAATTGATAAATAAACCTGAATAATTTGACGATAATCATATATTATGATTTGAATTTGAGTTAAGATTAAAGTTCAAAGTTCAATGCCGCATTTTGATATTTTCAAAAACATCACAATATTAATGCATATTTTTATGTGAAAAATAAATATGATAAAACTGAATAATAGGGTGAATCTTAGCAGTCCCTGCTCGGGGGGTTCCCGACAGCCTAGGATCACAAGTGAAATGTCGTTGCAAAGGTCTCAATAAACTGCGTTCAACGATACCATACATGATGACTGGTAACCTCGGGTGACCTTTGACCTCTGATCACAATTATTAACCCCTACTATAGATATATCGTTGGAAAAGTCTTGACGAACCAAGTCCAATGATACCACTCACGTGACCTCGGGACTTCAGCAACATATTTATTTTAATTTTTAAAATATCCCCCTTCCCTATAATATCAAGATGTTGGTAACGGTAACTCTTTCGGGATACGGGGGTTTTCCAACAATCCACCCCCACAATATATACATCTTTGGAAAGGTCTCGACAAGATCTTTTAAATGAGCCCAAACTTGATGATCTTTGACCTCGGGTTACCCGACAGGTGGCCACTGGTCACTTCCCGAATTTTTATCCTATTGATATATATATATCGTTGGAAAGGTCATGAAAAATAGAGTCCAAATATATAAAGCACTTGACCTTGGGTCTAAAAAGTTATCAAAGCTTTAGCTAGACTCGGCCGCAGGTCAACTTACTTCGTCTGGGGATCTTTTTAATTGTTTTGTCATTGTTTAGGCCAAAAATTAATTTGTACATTATAAAAATGTTTTAAACCTAAACAATGACAAAACCGTTAAAAAGATCCCCAGACGAGGAACGTCGGCCGCAAGCCGACGTGACAAGTCTGGCTAAAGCTTTGATAAATTGTTAGAACCAAGGTCAAATGCTCTATATATTTGGAATCTATTTTTCATGACCTTTCCAACGATATATATATTATGGGAGTGGATGGTTGGAAAATTCCCGGGCCCCGAAAGAGTTACCGTTACCAATATCTTGATATGGGAAAGGAGGATATTTTAAAAATTAAAATAAATGTGTTCCTGAGGTCCCAAGGTCACATGAGTGGTATGATTGGACTAAGTTCATCAAGACCTTCCCAAAGGTATATTTATTGTAGGGGTTGAAAACTGTGGTCACAGGTTACCCGTCGGTAAACCCGAGGATACCAGTCATCATGTATGGTATCGTTGAACTCAGTTTATCGAGAAATTTCCTACGATATATGACTCGAGGTCATAGGTCGGCGGGAACCCCTCGAGCAGGGACTGCTAAGATTCACCCATCAAAACCTGTTTTGTGATACTTTCAGTTTTATAGAATATGCTTTTTCGAAAGTATAAATTCTATACTATAGAGTTTCGATAAAAATGTTTAAAAAATTCCATTGTTAAACTAAAAATTGTTTTATTAAAGCTATCAATATAATAGTTGTTACAAAAAAAAGAATGTCAATAATAATAAATAATATTTTACATTAATGTCTATTGTAAGATTTTTGTTTCCCAAAAGTTGCAATAATAAAGAAATGTTAATAAAAAGGGTATTTAACTGTATTACCACTTTTTACATTAGTTTTAATTATACATCTAATGTCTAAATTTTTTAAATATTTTTTTAAGTTTCAATATTTTGAATGTTTCAATTTGCAATGTATGAAAATTTTATTCTTATATTTTATAAAATACGTTCAATAAGGTAAAAAGGACATATTTATGTCACTGTGTATATAAAAAAATCCACTAAACAAAATTACATTTATTAGTGCAATATCATTTCAATGTCATTGGTTATCATTATATTGTATCATTAAATATTTTCATTTAGTTTCATGTTCAGTATTAAGTGAAAAAAACATGGACGATGATTATCATATTTATTAAAAATTTTAATATACATAAGTTAATATGAATAAAGTTATATAATAAATTATTAAGAGTAAGTATATTTTTTTACTTATATTACATGTTTTTTCTTTTTAAATCTTTTATAATTTAAGTATTTATTGATTTATATTAAACATGTGTTCTTGTTTAGTCTAGTTTAAATTAGACTAAACTTGAGTTACAGAAAAACAAAAAAATTTTTTTTACTCATTTACTTTTATCAATTTATTACATTATGTTATAATTTTGTCATTATTTATATTTGTCAAAATAATATAATTAATGCATAAAATTTTTACAAAACTAAAGTTACTCTGCTATTTTATAATTACAAATGAAATGCGAAAAGCATTCGATTCTATAATTTTTTAAAATTATTTCCTCATGTACCCATTTAAATTCAAAATAATGCACGTGAATAAATAGCACTTTAATATTTGAACAATTAAAAAATTTATATGACCGTATGCTTTTAACATTATATTAACAAAGGTCATATTTATAACCTTTGTTTGAAATAAAAATGAATCGTCTAATGATAAGATAATGTTAAAATATGTCACAATTATATTCCTTTGAGTGGTTCATTATCATTCCAATACAATTGAATTATATTATTTTTGCATTTTATTTAAATATTAAAAAAATAATCGTAATATTAAATATATAATTTGCCAATAGAATTTTTTATGCTATTTTTTAAGTTTATCAAAGTATATCATTAATCAATTTTTATAAATTGAAATATACAAGAATTGTATATATTACACAGGTATATTTTATACGTAATGAACACTTTTTAAATTAATTAATGTAAATTTTGGATATAATTAAAATATTTCTGTTAATATAATTAACTTGGGATAATAGCTCAGTCATTAGAACGTCGTGATTGGACCTAAAAGTATCAGATTCGCAATCTTCACTGTATTAAATGTTATTTTTAATAATTTACAATAATAATTATTTTTATTTGAAGGGTCTCACAAAACACATTTTTCTAAGAATAAATTATTTGAAAGCACTTTAACCAATAAATTTAAATTCTATTTATTTGCAAAAATATTGCGTCTGTTTATGAAATAACTTTAAAATTCTTGAATCAAACCAAATAAGAGCATTAAATTTTAAAAATCTACTAAACTTACATATAGTAAGAACACCAATATTAATTGAAGCTATAAAAGGCAATAAACAGCAAGAGGTCAAAACTTACCTTAATATAGGAATAGACAATATTAATTGTAAAGATAATGAAGGTTGGCACCATTACACTTTGCTGCTCAACACGATAACTCAGAGATTGTTCAATTGCTCTTGGCTCATGAAGCTAGGACTGATATTGAAAATCGCCTTGGTCAAACCCCATTGGATGTTGCTAAGCTTTTTGGGAAGGCAAATATTGTTAGCATGTTGAGCAAACAATCTAAACTTCAATTAAGACCTTCTGATCAACAGGTTTCTAGAGTACAGTCGCCTTCGGTTCAGCAACAACCTGAGCAAGAGAGAACTAAGATTGATTCTGGAAAAGATGAAGTAAAAATAGAAAAATTACGAATTTCTAGTCCTAATCACCAGCCCATGGAAGTTGATCAAGATACTACTAGTAGAAAAAGGTCTCACTCTAAAGGGGATAAGGAGGGTGCTGTCCAAAGTGGAAGATCAAGAATTTCTATTTTAGACAGGCCAAAGGAACATCCTGCCTCAGGCTTAAAACATACCTTACATGGCAATATCTATCAGTTAAAGTTACTTATGTTGTTTTTAAAACGTGGATTAGATAAAGGATATTCTTTTCTTTTGGCTACAGAGATAGATGCAGCTGAAAAATTTGATGACTTAGTTTTTCAATATGAGAATGAAAGGAAAGATGGAATAGTATATCGTTTCTTGCAAGCTAAGCATAAGCAAGATGAGTCTAAAAAGATTACTGTTAATGATTTACTTACGGAAAAAGACGGTGAATTTAGCCTACAAAAATATTTTATTTCTTACCGTAAAATCAAACAAAATCCAGAGTTTAAAGGTAAAAATGATGAATTAAAAGACTTTGTTATTTGCACGAATATTGACTTTAAGTTTGGTGATAGTACGAGAGACTTAAGGCTAAGTAAAGATATTTTTGACAAGGAAATAGATGAAGAAGGTAAAGAGAAGGTAGATGATATTTTAAAAACTGTATTCTCTCGATTTAAGGATAATTTCACTGGTAAAGAACAGGTAGTCTCAATATTAAAAAACACTACTGACTTAGCTAAGTTAGCAAAGAAACTTGCTGAATGTGTATTAGATGGTAAATCTATAGATTATGATAAATCTAAAAATGATCCAGAAGGTAATCTTTTTAAATCATATCAAGCTGCATTGATAAAAGAGGTTATTAATAGCAAAAGTAAAAAACTTCGTGTTGATTTTTTGAGTGGAGTGAATCTATCACTGGAAGCTCAAAATTTTCGAGATGCTTTTGAAGAAATATTTAATGATCGGAGAAAGTCTTTTAATTTGGATGATAATCCTAATATAAAGAAAGAAGATTTAGGAAATTTTGCTAAAGAAGTTGCTGCGCTAATAGTAACGAGTCAAGCTGACAAAACTGTTAAAATTACGGGACACAAGCCAGTTATTAAAGATAATTTTGATAAATTGGCTGGACATGTGTTAGTAAAAGAAGATGGTAAGATGATACACTTTAGTTCAGCATTTTTGAATAATAATCAGTTACCAGGCAATTTAAATGATTTTAGGGCTCAGTTAAAAAGTGAACTTTCCAAAAAAAGTGTTATATTTAGTAACTTCAATCAGTACCGATTTGAAGTTTATAAAGACTTTAAAACCTGTGAAGAAGTATATGTAGATAAAAATGCTTTTTGGAAAAGAGTAAGAGAAAAGGAGTTAAAACTATTTAACAGTTTCGGAGAGATAAGTACTAATCTCGAGTCCATAGAAAAATTTGCCGAAAAAATTGCAAACTTACTAGAAGAAAGTAGGTCTAAAGATGAGAAAATCGTTAAAATAAAAAGAAAAGACAATATTATCACAAAAAATATTGACAAATTAGCTCAATATGTATTGATTGAAAAAGATGGTAAGATACAATTCAGCTCAGCGTTTTTGGGTAATACTAAATTACCCGGTAATTTAAATGATTTTAGGACTCAGTTAAAAAATAAGCTTAATTTTGACTTTAATGTGCTTAATGAGTACCAATTTGATATTAGCAATTTTCCTAAACTTGACTTACCAAATGATAGTATTATCAAAATAGAAAATGATATAAAGAGCTTTTTAGATCACTTGGCGTTTGCAGTTAATCAACCTAATGAAGTTGAACTTGGTAAAATCATTAAGGATGAATTGGGTAAAGAATTTAATAATATTGATAGAAAGAACGTTTATAGCCGGTTTCAGGGAAAAATGCTGAATTGGATGAAGGAAAAAGAAGGACGTTTTGTTTCATATGAAGATGGAAAAACTTTTTTTGAAAAAGTAAAAAAAGAAATTTTAGGATCTATTTGGTTTGATGTGAGAGATCCAGTAGAGTTATTTACTGGAAGAGAAAGAGAGTTAGATGAGTTACATAAAACATTACAACGTAACCAGGGTAAAGATAAGCTGACAGTAATATCACAGATGACCTCTATTAGTGGTTTAGGGGGGGTAGGTAAAAGTGAATTAGCAAGAAAGTATGCTTACAATTATGGGCAGGATTACGATGATAATGTTATATGGATAAATGCTGAAAAGTATGAAACCATTATAGAGTCTTTTTTGAAACTAGCCAGAGACAAATTAGGTATTTCTATGAAAGATAAAGATGAGAAAGAGAAAAGTATAGAATCTATTGTTGGAGAGGTATATGGGTTTTTCGCGAAGAAAAAAAGTCTTTTTATTTTTGATAATGCAGAAAGATATAAATCTCATGCAGGGAAAGGTTTAGGCATTGATAAGTTTTTACCATTCTTACCACCTGATAATAAACCCTATATTATGGTTACCTCTCGTAACCAGGAGTGGGATGAAAACGTAGAAGTGTTAATGTTGGACACATTTACTAAAGAAGAAGCTGCAGAATTCATTAGAAAAGCACTAGGTATAGAAAATGGGTTACAAGAAAGTGAAGTTAAAAGGTTAGCAGAAACATTACAACGTTTTCCTCTAGCTTTACAGCAAGCAGTAGCGTATATCAAAGAAGAAAATAGAAAATTAGAGAATGTAGATCCAGAAAAGAAATTTTGGATTAATAACTATCTAGAAGAATATAAAAAAGAAGAAATAAAAACAAAAGAACTGCTTGATTTTCACTTGTCGGACAAAAACGGTTATACTAGAACAACTTTTATAACTTGGAAGATTACGCTTGAAAAAATAAAGCAAAGGGAATATGGCCAAGAAGCTTTAGATATTCTAGATATTATAGCTTATTTTGCTCCTAATAATATTTCTACAAAAATATTTTTAGGACGAATTGACATAAGAGAGCTAGGTTCTGCTCTTCAGTTACTAAAACAATATTCAATGATTAGCTTAGAGCAAGGTGAAGCAAATATTCACAGGTTAGTACAGCAAGTAACACGTTTGGAGCTAAAAGGGCAAAATAAAGAAAGAGAGGTTTTAAGAGAGGCTCTGATATTGCTAAAAAAACCTATGGAAGGAAGGAATCCAGGCAGTGTATATTTAGCTCATGCTGTGTCTGCCTGGGATTATGCAAGCAGGTATGGTAAGTTAATTGATGATTTTTATTTTGATACTATCTATGGTAGAGAAAAAAATACTCCATTACACTTACTTGCAGAAAATAGCCACTACGAAACAATTAAAGCTATATTAACACATATAGAAAAAAAACACTTAAACAAACTGAGCGAAACTGTTAATGCTAAGAACGATGAAAGAGATACTCCTCTACTATTTGCTGCTAAAAGTGGTAACTTGGATATAGTAAAATTTCTCGTAGAAAAGGGCGCCAATTTTAAGGATATTAAGTATAGCAGTGATCATCTATTTGATACTAAACGTAATTTTGATTCTTACCTGAACTACCACATGCCTCATGAAAATAAGTATTTTAAGAGAATAGGGGCTGGTAATATTGGTATGACTTCTTTATTCTTGGCTGCCTGTCATGGCAAATGGGATATAGTAAAATTTCTCGTAAAACAAGGTGCTGATATTAATGTTAAAGATGATGCTGGTAGAACTCCTTTACACATTGCTGCTGGAGAAGAATGTAATTTTGATGCAGTAATGTTTCTTGTAGAAAGAGGCGCTAATGTTAATTCTACTAACAATAATTGGTATACTCCTTTGCACTCTGCTGCTTTTAGTGGCAAATTGAACGTAGTAGAACTTCTTGTAGAAAAAGGCGCTGATGTTAATGCTAAAATATCAGCACCATATGGTGCCAATACTCCGTTATACGAGGCTGCTAGAAGTGGTAACTTGGATGTAGTAGAATACCTCGTCGGAAAAGGTGCTGATGTTAATGCTTTTAACAAAGGCATACTTGACGGTACTCCGTTACACATAGCTGCTTATAGTGGTAACTTGGATGTAGTAAAATTTCTCGTAGAAAAGGGTGCTGATTTTAATGTTAAAGGCAGCGATGGCAAAGCACCTTTACACTTAGCTGCTAAAAATGGTAAATTGGATGTAGTAAAATTTCTCGTAGAAAAGGGTGCCGATTTTAATGTTAAAGGCAGAGATGGCAAAGCACCTTTACACTTAGCTGCTGAAAATGGTAAATTGGATGTAGTAAAATTTCTCGTAGAAAAGGGTGCCTACTTTAGTGTTAAAGGCAGCAATGGCAAATCCCCTTTACACTTAGCTGCTGAAAATGGTAAACGAAATGTTATACAGTTTCTCATAGAAAAAGGTGCTGATTTTAATGTTTCTGATGAAGATGGCAACACTCCTCTTCATGGTGCTGCTAAGAAAAGAGAATGGGATGTAGTAAAATATCTCGTCGAAAAAGGTGCTGATTTTAAGGTCCCTGATAAAAATGGTGAGACTCCACTACACATGGCTGCTAGTTTCGGACATTATGGATTAGATGCAGTAAAATTTCTTGTAGAAAAAGGTGCTGATTTGAATGTTCCTGATAAATATGGCTTAACTCCGCTTTACATGGCTGTTTCTGATGATAGATGGAATGTATGGGATGTGGTAAAATTTCTCGTAGAAAAGGGTGCTGATTTTAATGTCCTTGATCATAATGGTTGGACTCCTTTACACCGGGCTGCTTATAATGGTAACTTGGATGTAATAAAATTTCTCGTTGAAAAAGGTGCTAATTTTAATGTCCCTGATAAAGATGGCTGGACTCCTCTTCACAGGGCTGCTTCTAATGGTAAATGGGATGTAGTAAAATTTCTCGTTGAAAAAGGTGCTGATTTTAAGTCTAAAAATAAAGATGGCTGGACTCCTCTTCATAGGGCTGCTTCTAATGGTAATTGGGATGTAGTAAAATTTCTCGTTGAAAAAGGTGCTGATGTCAATGCTATAAGTAATCATTGGCTATATTCTGGTACTCCGTTTCATAGGGCTGCTGAAAATGGTAATTTTGATTTAGCAAAATTTCTCGTTGAATTAGGTGCAGATGTTAATATCCCTGATAAAGAAGGCTCGACTCCGCTTCACATGGCTGCTGCATATAATAACTTAGATGTAGTAAAATTTCTTATAGAAAAAGGTGCTGATGTTAATGTCCCTGATAAAGATGGCTGGACTCCTCTACAAAGGGCTGCTGCTGAATATAATAGATTGGATGTAGTAAAATATCTCGTAGAAAAAGGTGCTGATTTGGCTGGTTTAAATGTTCCTGATAAAGATGGCTCAACTCCGCTTCATAGGGCTGCTAAAGAAGGTAATTTGAATGTAGTAAAATTTCTTATAGAAAAAGGCGTTAATGTTAATGTCCCTGATGAAGGTATTTCAACTCCTCTTCACAGAGCTGCTTCTAATGGTAGATGGGATGTAGTAAAATATCTTGTAGAAAAAGGTGCTGATTTTAATGTTCCTGATAAAGATGGCTGGACTTCTCTGCACAGGGCTGCTAAAGAAGATAACTTGAATGTAATGAAATTTCTCATCGAAAAAAAAGGTGCTGATGTTAATGTCCCTGATAAAGATGGCTGGACTCCTCTGCACAGGGCTGCTAAAGAAGGTAAATTGGATGTAGTAAAATTTCTCATAGAAAAAAGTGCTGATATTAATGCTTCTGATAAAGACGGATGGACTCCTCTACACAGAGCTGTTGTTGAATATGATAGATTGAATATAGTAAAATATCTCGTAGAAAAAGGTGCTGATATTAATGTTCCTGATAAAGATTGCTCAACTCCACTTCACAGGGCTGCTGCTTCCAAATATAGTATTAAATGGGATATGGTAAAATATCTCGTAGAAAAAGGTGCTGATGTTAATGTTCCTGGTGAAGATGGCTGGACTCTTCTACACATGGCTGTTATAGATGATACTTTGTATTTGAGTATAATAAAATATTTCGTAGAAAAAGGTGCTGATGTTAACGTTCCTGGTAAAGATGGATGGACTCCACTTCACAGGGCTGCTTTTCGTGGTAGGTGGGATGTAGTAGAGTATCTCGTAGAAAAAGGTGTTGATGTTAACGTTCTTGATAATGATGGATGTACTCCGCTTCACAGGGCTACTTCCAATAGTAGATGGAATGTAGTAAAATATCTTGTGGAAGAAGGTGCTAATGTTAATATTCCTGATGGGGGTGGATGGACTTCGCTTCATAGGGCTGCTGTTGCTGCTGAATATAATAGCTTGGATGTAGTAAAATATCTTGTAGAAAAAGGTGCTGACGTTAATGTTCCTGATAAAAATGGATGGACTCCGCTTCACAGGGCTGCTGTTGCTGCTAAATATAATAGCTTGGATGTAATAAAATATCTTGTAGGAAAAGGCGCTGATGTTAACGTTCCTGATAAAGATGGATGGACTCCGCTTCACAGGGCTGCTATTACTGCTGAATATAATAGCTTAAATGTAGTAAAATTTCTTATAGAAAAAGGTGCTGATGTTAATGTCCCTGATCAAGATGGATGGACTCCTCTGCACAGAGCTGCTGTTGCTGATAAAAAATATAATAGCTTGGATATAGTAAAATATTTTGTAGAAAAAGGTGCTGATGTTAATGCTAAGAACAAATATGAAAGTACTTCTCTTGACTTGGCTGCTAAGGAAGCTAACTTAGATGTAGTGGAATACCTAGTCAATGCTAAGGACAACGATGGCAGTACACCTATTCACAGTGCTGCTGAGGGTGGTAAGTGGGATATAGTAAAACCTCTTATAGATAAAGGTGCTTATGTTGATAATGGTAAGGACAGTTCCGGAAGAGCTATTTTACATAGAGCTGCTGAACAGGGTAAATTGGATGTAGTAAAACTACTTGTAGAAAAAGGTACTAATAATAAGGTTGCGGACTTGCGTGGTATGACTCCTTTGCATTGGGCTGCTGAATATGGTGCAATAGATGTAGTAAGATTTCTTGTAGAAAAAGGTGCTGATATTAATGCTAATGACTATTATTATAGAACTCCTTTATCCTTAGCTAAAGAGCAGTTAAGTAAGAATCCACAAGTCTATCAAGAAATTATAAATGCTCTTCTAGAAAAAGGTACTAATTTTATGGTTGCTGACTTGCATGGCATGACTCCTTTGCATTGGGCTGCTGAATATGGTGCATTAGATGTAGTAAGATTTCTTGTAGAAAAAGGTGCTAATGTTAATGCTCAAGATAACCAAGGTGTTACGCCATTATACTTAGCAGCTCAAAATAGTTACAAGGAGGTTGTTGAAGCATTACTAAATAATGGTGCTGAGGTTAATGCTAAGCTTACGGATCGAGATCTTGCACCACTACACGTAGCTGCTTATAATGGTAACAAGGAAGTTGTTAAGGTTTTATTGAATAAAGGCGCTGATATTCTTGCAAGAAATAATCATGATACTGTATTACACCAAGCAGTAAGCAGTGGTAATGGGAAAGTAATAAGACTGATCTTAGATAAAATCAAAGAGAAGCTCAGTCAAGATCCGCAACTAATGTATCAGCATGTCAATGCTCCAGATAATGAAAGTGATACTCCATTAATGTGGGCTGCTGAGAATGGTAGAATAAATGCAGCACAAATACTATTAGAATATGGAGCAGATGTTAATGCTAGAAATAAAGAAGGTGTAACAGCATTACGTTGGGCTGCTAAGGGTAATTACTGGAAGGATAACAACTGGAAAGTTGCTACTATTTTATTGGAGTACAATGCGAATATTAATGATCTTGATGATGATCAAAAACAAAAGTTGTTAGACTATATTCAACGAAAAAAGGACGTTGTTGATTTACTTTCACCTAGCTCTTCAGAGTCGGAGATACCTAGTCTCTCTTCAGAAATAAATTTCACGTAAAGCAACAAAAAGCATATTTACATTTATCGAAATTTATTTCACATCATTTTCTTCATTTAAACTTAATATCGGTAATACAAGGACTTTATATGCCTTCCTTTGAAGCAAGAAAGGCTGCTGTTAATAGTAAATGTGTAGCTATTTCTCGAACCTTCTCTCAATCCTTATTTCTTGATCAACAATCAACCTTAGGTCAACAAGCAATACTACATGAGTTATTCTTAAAAAACATGCAAACTTCAGCAGAACTCTATGAGCGTCTAGCTCAAGACAAGCAGATATATTTAAGAGAGGAAAGAGAGAAATTTGATTTAAGCAAGTTCCTTGATACTTTTGAACAACAATTAGACTCACCTACTAGTAGCCTACGTTCAAGCCTAAGTCATATTAAGAGATAAACAATCTGATGATTTATTAAGATATGTAAGCGATCTAACTGGTGACTTTGCCATTCATTTTGTAACCAGTAATCACATAGTTGCTATCTATCGAGTTGGCAATATTTAAACTTACTTTGACAGCAATGTTGCTTTTGTATCCAATTTAAGACGTATTTACCAGCTTATAAGAGTTTTAGAAAAAGCAGTAGCATTTTCTGGGTATGAATTAGCAGAAGATGGATTTTTAGTTGAACATTTTAATGTCGCTCAAGCTAATAATGCATTGTCATATAAGCAGAAACAGACTAACAAAACTAATCCAAACAGAACGTTTCTTACTTTCCTCACAAGATCAGAGACTTGGTTATATTAACTTAAATGGTAATCACAGACATGTACAAGGGGGGGGTACAGGTGGGGTATGACCCCCTGCTGGAAATTTTGAGATGTCGAAAAACACTAA